>JAHWFP010074695.1:23772-44969 GCA_023313725.1 Lithobius niger
CCCCCCCCCCCCCCCCCCGAAGATCTGGGACTAAATGATTTCTAGGGTAGTTTAAATAATTTGGGTATTTCACTCCCGTAAGGTAAGATTACGTATGGGTCGGTAGCGCTTCAATGGGAGGGGGTGGGGGGTGGTTTGAATTGCAGGCTGGTGTGAGGGCAGAGAACTTCTGGGAGCGAGGTTACATGATCCGAATGACGCCTGGGATCCTGAGGGCCCGTGTAAAAAAAGTTATTTGCCGGCCGCCTCGCAACGAAAACAGCAAATAACATGAGTTTAGAAGCGTTTGGGAAAATTGTTTCGTCATGAGGAATTTTTTATATTATTGGCATGGATTATAAGACTGCGAGTATTTACTCAAACGATGTCGGATTTAGCTAATCCATTTAGAGTTGTTACCATGGCAATGTCACCTTTGCCATCGCGATTGTGTTCTAGCTGCGAGAATGCAAACGCGAGTCGCTGCATAAACGCGCCCTAAAGCACCATCAGAAGAAAGATTTAAAAGCAGGCTTTAAAAAATTAGGTCACAGAGCCCTATAAATAAAGGCACCAAAAAATATTTGCATCTAAATAAAAAATAGGAAGGCAGAGCAAGTTCCCCACTTGCCGAAATGTGCGGGCGCCCCTGAGTGTAGCAAATATTTTTGCATTTATGAAAATTTTTCCGCCACGGATATGGCAATGGCTCAGAAACGCTTCCGTACAGGGCCGTTGCTTTCGCCGCTGCATTACAAAACTTGTTCCATTGTGAAACTTAATAACTGTGAAACTCTACACTCATTAGCATATACGTGTAAACAAACGTCCAGTATGAAAGAGTGAGTGTTAGTATTACCAGGAGTGAATAAATGTCAATACATGTCCGCAGGACGTGGGAGTGTTCATGTTGCAACTCCCCCTTTGTATTCCACAGTTTGCACAAGGCCGTCTGGGAGACAAGCAGCAGGTTTCAGCTCCTGGCTCCAAGCCAGTTGATTTAACATCCTTAAAATATTATTTCACCATCTTAGTTCTACGAGGTTTTAACTTTCTGGCACGTGCGAAAATTGGCGTGGAGTCGGGAGGCAAGAAACACAATTTTTACTCCAGTCGGCCTTGGCTCGAGAAACAAAATGCCTTCCTCGTTTTAAAGGCGGATTGGCACCAAATGACAACCTGCAGCATCTACAGCCGCTATCTAGTTCTGCCTAGCCCTTACTGTCAACAGGCGAAGGACCACACAAACAAATTTATTTTTATACAACAAACAATCCACGTGCCTCCTTAATTATTGAGTGCAGAGTTGGTGCGCCCACACGCATCAGGAAGCAAGCAGTAAAAGAAGCCTGACATCACCACGAGCGCTTTTTTTCTATACCGTTTCGAAACGCAGATTTTGAACAGATAGATGGGCGTCATCTAGTGACATTGATATCGTTAGCCTTGACTGTTTCTCCCTGGTGCACACAGAAACACCAACTTTACATTCAATAATTGAGGAAACACGTGGTTAGCTTGTTGTTTAAAAAGAAATTCTTTGCGTATTCCTTCGTTTGTTGAAATCAAGTGCTACACAGAACTAAATAACGGTAGACGGGGCTACCTGCTACCTGTCATTAGGTGAAGAGGCACCTTTAAGTTTGCTTAAAAGCTTGTGCTTGCGAATTGACACATACTTAGACTACACGTAGCACAAAAGATATTTTTCACACATATTTATTAGGTAAAACCTGCACAGCGTAATTTTTAACGCAGAATTTTCCGCAAAAGTAAAAACGGACACTCAGTTCGACAACTGGAAGCATGGGGTCAGATACGAACTGTGGAACAAAGGAGAGCAATGTTGAAGACTCCGTCACGCCGATCCTGGTATTACGAACTTCTCCGTTGTGCCCCAAGCTTCCGCAAATATCGTCCATGAACGATAGAAAAATTTAAAATTTGTATCGAAGGAATTATTAGGCACTCCTTTCTGTTTGTTAACTTTACAAGATGCATTTCTCGTGGAAACGGTGTTCTTCTACGTAACAGCAGGAGATTATAAATGTTCAAGCGTTGTAGGACGTGGGAGTACCCACTTTGTAACTCTTGCTACGTGTTCCGCCGCTCGTTACAAGGTCGTATGGGAGAGAAGCTGTGGTTTCGTTTCCCGGCTCCAGGCTAGTTGATTCCACATCGACTGAACCCATTTCACCAGAGCAGCGCTAAGAGGTGTTCAGGGATGGATCGGTAACCGAAACCGAAACAGAATTTTCGGTTTTTACTGAAAACCGAAACCGATTCGAATGTTGAGTCGGTTTTTCGTACGGTGTTCGAAAAATCAAAGATTGATTAGCTGTTTTGAATTTTTTAATAATTATCATTTTCTACGTATAATTCGCAGCATAAGCTCCTACTCCTATAAAAAGGAAATACTAGAAGAAAGTGGTGTCACAGCTAAACCCATGGTCTATGACGCTGCTGACAGTGAAAGCAGGAGTGAGTTAGATGCTAGTAATACTGCTGTTACAAGAAAAACACGAGAAATATCTAGTTGGGCTGGAGGTGGCAAAAACCGATACCGAAGCCTAAGCCGCGGTTTTGTGGGCAAGAAAACCGAAACCGGAACCGAAATCAAAACAATGAAACCGACTCATCCTAGAGGCTTTAACTTCCTGGCACGTGCAGACGTTAATAACGGGAAAACTCAGGTTTTATTCGGAAACAAAACTACACCAAAACGAACTCAATGAGATAATCGCGCAAAATTGGATCGAATTTTCGTGTAACTTTTAGAGTGTAAGCAAGTTCCCTTTACTCAGGAAGTCGTTGCGTGGTGAAACTAATGTCCTGCTGGGTGAAATTCTGGCCAAAGCAACTAACCTAACCCTATCTCTAATAACAAAACCATCATAATAAAAAAAAAAAAATACACCATCTAAAGGGCTTATTGTAGAATTACAGTTTAGTAAGGCAAGCAAATTGCGTAGCGAAAAATAATGCGCACGATATGGAAGCCTTACACCATCGCCAAAATCGTCAATGGTAAATTATACTATTAGACTGTTTAAATCTAGGACTTACTTTGAAGCAGCGGAGTTACTCCAAGCTGACTGCGCAAAATCCATCTCTTCGGCCAACACCGTCAGTGACCTTCTTTAACATATCAGCATAAATGTTGAAAACTTACTATTAACATTAATTTAGCATGTTTTTTTTTTTTTATTTACATTTTGTTTTCTGTAAACTGGAGTAAGACTAACTTCATGCCGGCAGTGTTGTTTGTTTTTCCGCTCGCGATTATTGTTTACTAATTGAAGCTCACGTTGCGACATGGGATAGCAATCTCACTAGAAACAATGCCAGCCACGTCAATAAGCTGCGAGAAATTAGAGCAGTGACACGACGTAGTATTATTGTATAACTCTATGCTGGAGCCTTAATGGGTTAGCTGCAAGGGGCACTGCAGAGAGAAACAGAAGGGCGTCATACTGAAGCCGACGCTGTGAAGAGTGATTTCTTAGACCTAAAACGCGCGATTTTTGTTGTTGGAGAAAACAACGTTATTTTAAGCCTTAGAAATCCGCTCTTCCGTTGTTTTCCCTACATTTTTATGTAGTGCACCTTGTAGTTATGCCCTCCAAAACCCATCTGGTGCCAATATGGCGGCAAATGTCACTGCTCTATAGATCAAGACGTGTCTCCCGTTTTTAGCGGGGGCGCCAGCTGGCGACTGTTCTGGACCAACCCAGTTTTCCCGTCAGGGAGGTCACTCCAGACCGGCCCTAGAAATTATTTTAGTTGTTGGAGATGGTAATTTTGAGGTCCCACCTCCTACGAACTCGGTATCAACATTTTTATTGTAAATTGGTTGGCCTTAATAACTGGTTTATTTATTTTTTTCCAGGGTGTCCTTTGTTTTATTTACTCTGCTAAAAAATATTTACAAAATCTCTATATTAGCTGGATACGCCAGTCCAATAGGAAGCCTCGTTCTCATACTGCCCGGTTTGTTGTAGCATTGACGTTTGTTTCTGTTGGAACCCAGAGTTTGATAGACCGTAGTTTTCCGTGAATAATGCACGTCATAGTATTAAGTTTTTCTTACTGACTGTTAATACTACCTATCTGGAGCACGGGTGGTGTTTGATGCACCGTTCTCAACATTGGGACGGTTTGGGCTCTATTGTGCTTGTCGAGGAAGGCGTGTGTTCCTTCTCTGTACTTTCTCAAAGGCCGTTGGTTGTTCTAGAGCAGCTCACGTAAATAACATTGTCGGCAAGAAGACCGGCGATCAAATTATTTCGTTTTCTAAAACTAGTAAAGATGGGCAAAATTAAACCATTGCGTGACTAAAATATGCAGATTGTGGGCGGACCTGAAGGGTTAATTCCCGACAGTTTAGCGTCGTTCATTTATTAATATAATCAGCCGAAGGGTCGCACTAATCGTCTGTGTGTACAGAATATAAACATAGGCCACGTAGTGTTGTTATCTCATACTATATTTTAGCGACTAGCTGCGCGAATGCTTTCTGAGACCGGTTTGTAAATACGCCCTAACAAATATTTATTTAATTAATTTCACCTTTCGCCCTTAAGACGTAGTGGCCGGTTATAGAATTATTTTTTTTTTGCAACCGAGAAGACGTATGAAACCGTAATGTTAAATTCTTTCCTGCACAAAACTGCACCCTGACGAATTTTTTATATAGTGAAATCCGAGCCAATGCAATTGACTAAACCTACCACACAATAACAATAACGCAACAAATAAAGTTATATTTAAAACAATTTTTTTTTATAAATCACTGACGATTTAGTTTATTTCTGGTTAGGTTAGTTAGTTGCCTTGAATCAAATTTCACTAAAAAACGGACAAGCCAGTTTAATGTTTTTTTTTTCTTGGCTGCGAAAAAAAATTCACCACCAGGTCGGGGAGTGGGAGAGAATGAGGGGGAAAGAAGAAGGCATTGAACTAAATTGATATTGATAAAGTTTTACGAATTGTTTTTTTTTTTAATCAAGCAAACGCAAAAAACTGCTGAAAATTAGTTGGTCTACAGTGGCGTGACGAATTTGGTCTGTGTCCCAATGAAAAATTGTTAGGCTGCTCCTCCCCTCCCCCCTCCCCCTCCATAATTTGTTATCAGACTCAACAAGTACTAATACTTGGACTGCATGAAAACGGCTAACAGATTTTCATGATATCTGGTGCATGGAAATTATAGCAAAAGTTATCAACGAAGTCCATTTGCTTTTTAATTTTAATTATTGGTTTAAAATATCCACCGGGAAGCCAAATGTTTAAATACAGCGGTTGCCTCCTTACTTTATAATTTTCAAAGAACACAAAACCGAAATGGTTTCAGCACGTAACAATGCAATTGACACTGAGAAGATACATTAAAAAATGCACATTATTAAGGAATGACATCAGAAAAGTAATATGCAAAAAGGTCGGAAGAGATTCCGGGGCGCCCCCTCCCCTGTATTCAGCAGAAAAACCTGCTTCTGCAGTCGATGAGTACGATGCTCAGCGGTGACGTCACGTTGAGGTAGCGTAAAAGTCACCAAGCATTTACGAACTACTTTGATGTAGTGGGGCTTCAGCGCCGAGTTGTTCGACGAGTTCATGAAAGTGCCCAGAGATACTCCCACATCATACGCACATGTATGCATTTATAATCTCCTGAAACTGTTGGTTATTTCGATCTATAATCTCTGTTGCGGTAAAAGATGATGTTTTGTTTCCCAACTTATGAGGCCAAGTGCTCGTCCGATTTCATTATTAGAATAAAATGCCACGTTTTCTACGATTTGTTTACTGGCTTTGTTTATCGACTGTGGCTGTAATTAAACGCGTCTGACTGTTGAACATTTTGACAGCATTGCCCATATTCTAAACACAGCCTCCACGTTCCAGATTCTCCGTCATCCAATAGGCTGATGTGAATCACGTGATCTCGTTTTAGTCATGAAAATCGCGGCGCTGCTGCGAATAGTGTTGTTCCATTTTTAATTTGCCGCTATTTTCTTTATATTGATTAAAAATTCTACGGTACTACTGCATCTAGGAGTTAAAAAGGTGAAAAGGCGCCTTTAACTGTAACAAGCTGTACCGCGCATGACCGAGCGTGTGAGTGCCAGTTCACGGTGATGTGTCAAAAATGCCTGTGTAGATGCCGGTTTTGTACAATTTGATGCAATGCAATAACAGTTGGGACCCGAAATACAGTACTACGTTCTGGGCGCATGAAATGAAAACGAAACTAGGTGCTGACTGTTTCTCCATCTTGTCAATGGAGGGCGCCAGTCTTATTCACAACGTGGCTGCATTTCAGTTTCTATGTCTTGTCGATGGAAGGCGCCACTATGCCGGGCGCACCAATAGCGTCGTCTTGTCTTATTGTAAGTGAGGCTAAAAATCTTAACTATAAATCATAAATCTTGAAGTTATATATAAGGGAAAGTGTCCCAGGAAAACGACGGTGCGCTAGCATAAAAGCAAAGCTTCGAAGACAGCACACTAGATGCCACTATGGTGAAACGAAAACGAAAACGAAAACGAAACCAGCGCTGGATGAAAATGAAACTAAGCAAACAAACGAAACTGTGGATTGCAAACAAGTGGCAATTAAGTGGTAAAAGCCAAGACGATCGAATGTACAATGTAGCAAACTAGCAATGTAATATCTTATCGTTAAAATAAACTCCTATCACTAAAATAAAATTTTGTAAAGTTGAAGAGCCACAAATCCCATAGTAATGAAAAACCGTTTAAATGTGACGCCTGATATTCACCGTTTTCAAGTAACGGTAACTCGACAAGAAACCTGTTTAAGTGTCTCATATGTGTTAAACCATTTGCTAGGCTGCACATATAATGGAAAAACCGCTTAAATGTTGCTTAAAAATTGTTGATTTTGACATCTAATGACTGTGATGATGGCTTTCCACGTCAGGAGGCTACACACCACTTACGCGTGTCATGTGAATGTAAGTAAACCGCGCTTAACACTTTCATTGACTTAAGCCTTTTTATTGTGTCTGCTCCTATAGGGCCTTAGTGTTTAAGTCTTACATCTGCATTTGATGAGCTTCAGCGTTTTTTCTTCTGCAAATTTGTCTATTTGTTCTTACTTGTCAACTTTTAATTAGTAATGCGTATTCTATTATCTAGATGTTCCCCGTAAATGTTTTACTTTGATAAGTTGGGACACAATTAAATAATAATTAGTAAAATATTGTGACGGATTAAAAAAAAAATCTTTCCCTTACATCTCGGTGGAATGGGTTTTGGTGCGCTCACCATTGTTGGTCGCCCCAAAATGGCGGCATACAAATTTTCGATTTTTGCGCAAATGTAGGAATCAAGATCTTTCTTTCATCAACCGTCTCCTGACCATATAGTTGTCTTCCGCTTTTCATTCATTGCCTATTTACCTTGCCGTTTGAACTTGTACATCAGACTGCCTGAGCAGGGAATCGAACCCACGGCCTTTGAAATCAAAGGACGAGGTCTTACCACCGAGCCAGAATGACATCGGCCAAAAAGAAACGTCCATAGGCAGTATTTAACACGCACACATATACAAGTAAACATACACTTTTCCAATCATTTCTGTAGAGAACATTGGCTTTCCGTCCTGTTTAATGATGATTAACATGGGAGGTGCTGCAACAAGAAGAATCCAAAATGGAGTCTGAGGAGAAAAAGGCCCAATGTGTTCTGCGGTTTCAGGAAACAAAATTACCGGTAACTGTATCCAGGTTTATTAGATAGGGGAAGCGGGGAGGTGATTGGTCACGGAGGTTGTGGGTTCCCACTTTTTCAATGTTCACCTGTCGACTGAGTATCCTGCTGTTTTGGACCGTTTAGTTTCGCTGTCCATGCTCCGATTGGGATATGTCCAAGTGAACTATCTGTTGTGGGATGAAAAGATATCCCCGTGGTGTTTCTGTGGCCAGGAAATGGAGTCGATTGAACAGTTGTGATTGCTGTGTCAATTGTTCGGGGTGCAGGGGGGTGGCTTGTTTTGGTTATCAAGCCACCGGAGTTTTGAGTTTGATTAGTTGTGGCCTAATTCGGATCGTAGAAGTCTTAAAATGGCTGAAAACTGTCGCATCACTTTGCAAAATGTCTGGGCGATTTCACTTCCCTTAATGGTGTAGTAGAATAGGGGTTTTGCGTCGTATTATTGTTGGTTTCTAACGATTGTTTTCTATTTATTGTGCTTGTAATTTTCAATCATTGTGAGATGGTTGGAGGGGATGACGACCAGTTTACGCCCGAGCTTCCTTAATAAAGTAACTAACTGCTGCCACAATCACGGTTTATCGGAGGTTTGTGTAAGACAGGGATTGGCAACCTTTTAAGCCTACGGACCAGACCTCGAAACAGTAATGGTAATACGGCCAAACCCTTAAATGGCGACTATAAAACAGCTATTATGGTAGTTTTTTTTTTTCAAATAACAGTCAAGTGTATATACACCAAATATACTGTACTTGACTCTTTTTTAGTCATCTGATTCGTTCGTAAGAATTAATTTACACACGGAATTTTGTTTAAGACTCACCTGCATGAGCCATTTTATAAGCCTGGAGACACAACATGGGCCAGTTACGACAGTTTTTTTTAGACTGCGTCAGGCCGGATTTAATGGGTCGGAAGTGTCCCATGTGGCCCGCGGGCCGGGGGTTGCCCACCCAATGGCCGTGCCTGGTGTAATATAATACATGGATTGTTGAAATAAGTAAGTAGGAGTGTGGTTTCTGCGGTCTACTGTATGGGTTTCACCAAATTTGGTATCCTCTGCTTTCTCCTGCTTACTTCTGCAATGGAGGTAGGCCCGGTTGCTTTGTTCTTTGTGTCCTATAGTGAGAAGTGTGTGGAGTGATCTTTGTATGTTTGCATAGATATAAATAGTTTTAATGGCGAGGCAAATAACCCATGTAGGTTCTGGCTCCCGTAATAAATAAACAAACAAATATTGGATACTAACACCAGCAACTGTTATGATTCCCACGCCGAATAACAGTATAAGTAATTGTTGTATAGCTTGGATTTTGCAATTGTATGCGATTTAGTGTACTTTTCGTAGAGCAACGTCAGATGAGGTGTGAAATCATCGAGGAGGCCAAAACCCCAAGATATTCTGCACTTTCGAGGATGTCGCTTCGCGAAAAGTGCTCATTAAATCGCTTACACTAGTTCATTTTTGCAAAATCGATGCCATCACTGTCTTGGTACCCTATTTTCATTTCGTGTAGCAGTGCCAATGGAAATAGCGTCGTCGCATGAAGGGAGACCGAAAACTCGAACAACAATGCTTTAACAGTTATTCTTTGATACCACATTCCAAGTATTGTAGTGTTACGAAAGTTTAGTTTTAGTCTGGCGGGGTAATATTTCCCGTGTTCGTTGGAGGGGAACGTTGAACTCGAACAACGATGCCAACGATCCAGCTGTTGCAGTTGTTAAGGAAGGTAACGTGTTTAAAAATGTAACACTGCTGGAAAACCAAAATAGCAAACTGCTTTATAAAGATGATCATACTTGGAAGAATTCTAGTAGTGTGCGAAATAAAGTGTGCAGAATAAGAAAACAACCATTGTTGAGCATTGGTGCAGCCACGTGAATATGGGATTTATATTTATTTATTTATTTGCTAACTACAAGAGCCTAAAGACCTTTCAGTCATTCGCTCTATCTAAGATATCTAAAAACTACCTAATCCTAAACCTGGTCACCACCTTTAACCTCCACTGAGCACGAACCAACCCACACTACAGGTCTGCCTACACCACTCACAAAAGACAACACTCTCAGCTCGAGCCAACATCACTATAGTAACCCACAATACAACATCCTTTTAACAATGGTCGGGGATAAAGTAAGTAGGATAACGTAAGGAGGATAACGTAAGGCGTCGGCTGTTGCAACCAGAGGTAATTTGTAAAAATCAAATACCAACCCTCTGCTGAAATCCGAGGGGTCAGTGTACATCCAGAATTAAATCGAGGCATTGAATTGCGTTGCTATCGTGACTTATCTTCAAATCAATTATTGCAAGCAGACGTTAAGCAGTTATCTAGACACACGCTAGTGTGTCGCGCCAAGTTAGGCAACAAACTTCACATCACTTCATTTGTCGAGGTTACAAAGCATTGTAGCGCGATTCCATAGCGTCGGTGTCTACTATCTTGAAGCATAGTTGGGCACATTTCAGGTACTTGAGGAAAAATAATAATGCGGTACAAAAGCTTAAATTGTGGCAAAATCGAGAGCAATGACCCACCTGACAAAAATTAACTCTTGTAGGAATCTTAGCTAAGCTGCTTTCGATGCAAAATCTGACCCTCAATAACGTTGCAAATGTGTTAGTAATGCAACTAGTCCGCTCATCCCCATGTTAAACCCCACAGGGTGATGATTCACCGACACCGAGATAACGGGAAGGCTTCCAGCTATGAAATTGGACAAATGGGTGCAGTACAATACGAACTGCGTACCTTTAATGGTTTGGAGCCTGGGGGCGTAACAGGGATGGCGTGGGAGGACGCGTAAGTACGAAAATATTGTTATAACCATTGTTAGTATTGTTGGCATCGTATTTCATTGGACGGCCAAAGTTGGGACAATCACAACGTGTATTCTGGCTTGCGTGCCTAGGCACACACTAGTGTATCACGATAAATCTAAACAACGTTGCCAAAGAAATTGTATTCATGTCCAATTCACGAAAAATACACAAACTGTAAAAACAAACCAAAATAAACAAAGCCAAAAACTGGTAAATAGGCTACCAACGTGAGAGTGGTTCGGCTCTTTAAAGGAGTGATATAAACACACAAAAATTAATAAAATAAAATAAATTATAGGTGACCTAAGAGGTGACTAAGTTGAGAATAGTTCAGCCTATAGGAAAAATGTAGTAGCAAAGTGTTGAAACCCAATTTCTTGTTGACGTGGCAATTTATTACTCATCTGCATGGTAGTAGAGTTCAGTAACACACAATTAAAAAAAAAAGGACTGATATCATATCAAAAACCAAGACTGGCAAAATGGGCCGCCAAGTTCCGAATGGTTCGGCCCTTCAAAGGAGTGATATCAACACACCAAAACTTGAAACCAAATAACCTCCGTTTGCAACAATCGATTCTTCCAACAGACGAAAATTCGGTAATTATACCAATGCTTGTAACAATCAACCATGGGTACAGCGTATGCTTATGTCAGGACCATTATTGCAACTGCCCGGTTAAGTTATTTTGACCATGGAGTGATTATCTCACTTTGTACAACTCTTTCATTGTTGATCCATTGTTGCAACAGTGGATTTATATCATGAAGACACACAGCTGCAACAATGAAACCGTTGTCTTACAACTAGTAAGAACCACGGCTAGGCGTGGGTTTCTTACTTACGTAAGTAAGAAAACGAAGGTGTGGGTTCAAGGACCACGCTAGTGATCCGCCCGCCAAGTTCAATAATTGTCACACTTCATTGTAACTTCAACGAAAGAAAGTCATTATTTAACTCCTGCATTGTTGTTGCATGGCCACTAGCTGGGGCCTTGCAGTGCTGGAAACGCCGGTTCTCGTCAGACCCCCGAAGTTAAGCAGCATTGGGCTGGATTGATACTTGGGTGGGTGACCGCCTGGGAATCTGGCTGTTGCAGACATAGGGACTTAGGGCTTCGGGCAGATGACCAGGAGTCAGCGAAAGTCTTACCGTATTGTTGCCGAATGCCATCGTCTAACTGATACTTGTTACGGGAGGCACTTGTTCGATGCAAAGCAAATACAGCAGGTGACATAACGCTTGCTGAATGCATAAAGTGATAGCATTCTGCAAGAATGTTATCACACGGTCAAACTCCTGCTAGCTTGGAAGCCAACCAGGTAGTAAATACATCTTGTGATCATGCTAAGAGTACAGCACCAACCACGGCAGAAGATGGCTACAGCAATGGGTCAATTGTTACTGTTCGAGCAATGTTGTTTGAACTCCTATAAGTGGGCTTGTCAGCGCAGTCACCTCACCCAAGCAGCCAAGCGTTGGTTGTATTGTTGTTGTTTTTATTTACGTTAGCCGAGTCCAAACCGAGTTATCTGCCCCACTATAGGTAACGAAAGAGACAATGTAGCTACTGGCCCGGAGCCATGCATCCTTTACAAAACTAAGGCTAGAAATTAAACACAACTGTCGCAATTATACACCTATGCAAGTGATATAGCTGATACCACACTCTCATTTTCAAAACGTCTGGTGCTGGAATAGATCAGTTCAGAATGCCGACAATCACACATCACTATGAAACCATTTATCATAAACTAAGACAGGGGATGCCAATAACTACAACAATATACCAATGGATTTAATATATAGTGCAACAGCCTGTAGGCACCTGATCTTGTTTGGTCACTTAGTGCCACTAAGAAGGTCCATGTGGAAAAAACCCTTCTGGATCCACGGATCCAGTCACTTCTGGCTGACGTTGTGCTGTGGACAGTGAAGAAAAACATGGGCAACCACGTCCTCCGCACCACAGGGCATGCAGAGTGCTGACCAACCTATGCGACATTTATGAGACTGCAACAGCGAATGACCAGTTCGTAACCGAGATAACAAACACACTGCCCAATATGGAAGGATGTTTAACACCATGTCATATTCACACCCTGGTCGTGTGGCGAACAAGACACGACCCGTTGGGGCTGATTTCCGCTCTGCTGTCCAGGACTGCAAAGTATTAGTGCTTAAAACTGTTTATGAACTTTTGCAGACTGCACTATGCCCACTTGACACTTGCTGCTGAAAACAGCCTCTTTCGCTATGCCATTAGCATACTCTTTCCCTGCTGCTCGACTGTATACTTTTACCCATTCAACAGATGGTTGAGACATCTGCATAGCCACCCACAACTTTCAACTGACTGTGAAAGCCATTGGGTCACCTACAACAAAGTCTGCAAGGGCTTTTTGTAGAGATTACAAGCAAGATTGCGAGTCAGTGCAAACGGAGAATTTAGGTAGACGCAATTTCAAGAGCAACAGAAATGCCTGCTAATTCACATACGTACCTTGAATTCATGGAACAACGTGCACGACGCATTTCAACTTTTAAAGAAGGGATGTACACCCCTACACCTCCCGCATCGGTATCTCCCTGAAACAAGGTGTCACAAAACACCCTACACGTGGAAGCACTACCAAGCTTGAAGACGGAGAGCACAGTTGGACACCACTGCCACGGCCAGGGTGTGTAAACACCAGCCACGTTGACTAGCGAGCTGAGCAGAGGACTTGTGAGAAGTTACATACCCCATCCAGCGTCCCCCATGCTACTACGAAATTTATTTGTGAGGGTTGCGTAACCAAATAAATCTGAGCAACAGGATAACAAACCCCTCTGCTTAGATTCCTGAGGCAAAGCGTTGCAAGTATCTCATTAGCTCTCAGATGCAGCAGAGGCTCACCAACTTCCACCCATCAGGCTTGAACAGAAATCGTGATCGGACAGCCAGTTACAGCACGCAAGCACTCGTTGACACTGACTTGAAGACTACACAGATGTTGCTGAGAAGCAACCAAAAACGTTAAATGGTAATCTATCACAGACATTACAAATGTGTGGTACGCTGACATCAAAAAACATCTCTTCACTTCACGGTGGTGCGTCAGTGCTCTGAGGAATGGTAGACGGCATGCAACCTTTTTGCACAGGTAACGGACATTGTGGCCGGGAAGTTATCACAGCCCTGCAGCACGTTGCTGTTTTACCTGCTAACCTCTTCATTTGCTGCTGCGTTTCGCTTTGCATGCTTATTTATCTTCTTTCTTTTGACAGGTGGCACACAGATCAGTGTTTCATGCTGATTCGCTGCTTGCTAATCTCTGTGCTAATTGAACAGCACTACTGGGCATAAGGGAGTCATTTGCACTGGTTGACTTCTCTCTTACTGAACATTCATTCCTACTTTATTGTTTGCCAGTTGCCCACTCACTACACCCCTAGTACAAGCACTCACTATTTGTACTGCAGGAGGATACCTATCATTCATTGACACTGTATGGACAGCCAGTGAACCACCTTTGCTATGACCGCCTTCGTGCACTTCTTGCTCTTTTCTTGAATTTTCACTCTGCCGTCCAACTTTCCTTGCTTCTTTGTCATGCTGCGTGTTTTCGATTGCAATCGCTCCCAAAGATCCCCTGGATCACAAAAACTGCATTGATTTCTGCGCTAGATGACGTGCCGCGCTGCCTGCTATGGCTGAGCGGGCATTTTCGTCGCGTGGGTGCACAAGTCTAGTATGTGGAATACGTGGTTGTTTTTGATTTCGATCGCTCATGAAGATCCCTTGGATCACGAAAACAGCCACAGACACCACATGCCACAGATACACAGCAACACATGCCAGATGCCGCAGATACCACATGCCACATATACCACATGCACATGTGACGAAAATGCCCAGGCAGACCGCACCACAGACAGATCAGCATGCGATCCAGCACAGAAATCAATGCTGGTATACCTTTAATATGAACGATACCGGGGACATCATCTAAAACCACATTCTCATGCAAGCGCAGAGTGATTAGTCTGACACCAGTCTCGCACACGTCCCTACCCCCACAGTGAACTAATCAAAGACATGCTCCTGTAATTCTCCATATCGACGCAATGCCTCACCAACGTCTTGAGCTACCACCTCATAGGGCAGCCAGTGTGTTTAGGCCTCAACCCGCCGCACACTTAGGTCGAGTGCTGCTACTTTACCATTGTTTACAGCTTTCGTTTAGCAATTACTGTTTTAAGCAGTACTTGGAAATCATTACCTGCACGCAGGTTGCACAGTGCTTCTATGTTGTCAGCACCCACAATCGCTGCTACTGCCATGAACACTTGCACCGAAAAGTAAGGTTGTCCTGTGCTGCTGCACAGGAAAATCACCGACTTCATTTGGGCATTTGTCAAACTGTCTCCATACAGTTTACGTTAGTTCATTATGTCACGTCTTCTCACCTCTTCATCTTTCGCCCATTTCTTCTCTTTCCTACGACACTGCTGTGCTGAATATTCCTTTTACATGTGAAATCACCGATCGACGCTCGTCAATGCTGTTGACATTGTTGACAATGCCATGCTCGCTGTTGGACTCAACGTCGCCATCTTCTATTTCATCAATGTTTTCGATCAGTCCAAACTGCTTGAAATACCTCTTTCATAAGCCACTGCGCAAACCTGATGAAATACAAGACTTGATACCGATCCAAATTTAACATCCTGATCAGAAATTATTTTTCACTTCTGACACTCCAACAGCAAATTGTGTATGTCCGCAGCCTTTGCAACTGTGAAAATGACGAAAATGTGGTAATAGTTACAGTGAGTGTGAGTCAAGATGAAAAACGTTCACCATTGTTATGATATGCTTTGTTCAGGTGAAGATGTGAATTGATTTAATAAGGGGCCCTGGCCCGAAGCCACATATCCCGAACAAAGGAAACTACAGACAGAACTACAATACAAAAACTGAACACTCAGCAATGTACAATTGTCGAAACAATGCCCGTAACAATGATGCTGATGCACAAACTGTTTGTATTTCTGAATATTTTGCCAAGGATGCAGGCATACAAAGAGAACAACATATTATTTTTATTTACATAGGAATGCGAACTTTTTCGGTAAGTACAATCTGAGAAATCAGAAAATTAAAATGTTCTCTAAACTGCAAGTGGTGGGTTTTAATGAGTCATTCGGAATCGGCATTTTCCCCTGAACCACTTGGAAATGGCAGATTTAAAATGCTGTTTATTTCTTCTTTTTTTTTTCTTCCTCCTATTTTACATGCTGGGCTGCGAACCTAAAAAAAAAAAGAAAAAATACATTAATAGCTGCAATTTTTATTTCATGAGGGGGCCATTAAAAACACGTCGTCGGCTGAGGGTTAAAGGGGTTCAGGTGTGCGGGTTAGAAGGGACCAAAAAGACCACATGGCCCAAGAAAATGTCTTTAATGCTTTTTAGTGGAGCGTTGTACGAAACAAATCAAAGGAGGTTTCTGTCTGTCTGTATCCGCGATACCTTTTGAACCGGTGTTTGATGAATTTTCAAATTTTACACAGGCCTTCTAGGGAATATTTGTGGCTTTAAGTTGGTAAATCAATGAAATATAAAATATAAAAATTAATCGCAGATCACATACACAACAATAGTTCTAATAAATATTCAGAAAAAAATTAATCAGAAATTAATGTACTACTGAAAGACTTGATACCTAAAAGCTTCCGCATCATGTTGTTTCAGTTAATCATAATCAGAAACAAAACCCACAAGGGTGAAAGAACCTGCTAAGTTTAAGCCAATCAAAGTAGTGATGTCAGCACAAAAATGGCTGCCACCAAGTTGCTTCATTAGTTGCCACGTTAATCCCACCGACTATTAGACCAAAGGTTAAATGAAAAACCTGACCATTGCTACAACCCGTGTTAATTACAGCCATTCAAATATGACGTAATATCTTTCAAAAAAAATCGTAAACAGTACAACAAGACAAAGCGCTAGTACTCTCTTGGAAAACAGATTAGCTACTGTTAAGCAATGTAGCAGGTGCAACTGCACGTCTATTTTCATTAACCACAATTAGAAAACAAAACAGAACTCGTTTGACGCTTAAGGTAGGTTTAGTTGATCCGAAGTCAAAACAACAAAGGAACACAAACTTTCCTGTAAGGTTTCAGATACTGCAGTGTTGCTGTACTGTTTAGTCCACGCGGAACCTTACTGCTGTACTCAAATGTTTTTACCCTTTTTACTTCTGCACACAATAGATCAGCTAATGATTGGTGTATTCTGCTTGGTTAAACAACATCGTTGGAAAATGTTTAAAAACTAATCGTCTTGGTGTGCTTAGCACAGATCTACAGGTAATTCAGGATTCGTGTGAGTCCTTGAAACCGGGAACTGAAAGAAACGTAAACGACATGACTGAAGAACACTGAAAAATGTAGCCAAGAAAGCAGTCGAGTGTGTAGCCTTATATTATTCTTCCTTGTTTGGACATGAAGAGTTTTGAAAATTGGGCTCTGGGTTTAATTGTATTTACGTGTAGTTGGATATAGTTAATGTTTCACGTGGACGAAACAGAACTGCAACACACAGTATCTGAAACGATACAGGAAAGTTTATTTGTGTTCCTTTGCTGTTTTGACTTCGGATCAGTTAAACCTTACCTTAAGCATCAAATTAGTCCGTTTTTGTATTCTAATTCGTCCTACTTTAACGTACCATGCAGTTTTGATTTGCTTGTTTTTAATTCTTTGTATTTTTATCAAATCAGTACACGAACCAATATGGAAACAACCCCAAGTCTACGTCTTGCATCTGGCGTTTGCTGATTGGTGTTGTTACATAACAATGTTCAAAACAATGTAAAACAATCAATCTGGTCGTTTAGAGCTTCCTGAACCTCTTCACCAATTAGAAAAAGCCTTATGGAAAGGGAACATCTAGGCTACAGAGCTGTAAAATTAGGTAAAAACTAGGTTTATAGGCCAAATTGTCTGATCCTTAGAGAGCGTAGTAGAACGAATTTCATGGTTTCAGCGCAGTTCCAGTTCTCCAACTTGCTTCGGCAGGTTTTATTGAATTTTGGCATGCTTGTTGACCAAATCCAACAATGCTTACATACCAAATTTAAATGAAAAATATTCACAGATGGCGGTGATATTAAGCGTCGAAATTGTGGCTTCAACATGGGTGGTTAGGCTACCTCCTTTACTAATATTAGCATTAAATCCTTCCAAATTTTGATTAGAGATGGCAACTCAGCCTTTGTAACAGTGGATTAAGCTGAAAACCATGTAGCTGCTAAAATGCATGCAGTGTCGCTTAAAAGGCTTAACAGGTTCTTGTTGAGGAAAATCGTCAGGTACAGTTTAAACCACCTAACCCCTGCCGTGTCGCCGTGGATCTGTGGAGATGAGCATGCCAATTCGACCAATAGGGCCGCAATTAGGGGGGAGGTTGGGGGGGGGACATACCTAAAGCGCCCGGCAGGAAGGGTCTCAAACACAATCCAGGCCCCTGCGAACAGTAGGGTCATCATAATAAGAAACACGGAAATACGAAATCAAGGTGGGCTGCAGACTAATTTTTTTTTAAATGGTCTTCAAATTTTTTGTTAATGGGACCCCATTGTTAGGGTTTCCCCCCGGGACCCAAAAAAATGTAGTTGCGGCCCTGATGACCAATGCAGCAGAAGTATAGAACAAATATTTCTCTCACCACCAGTTGCTCGAAAGGCTTGAAAGAAAGGGATTAGAGAATTTCTAGACTGGAAAGGTTTAATCCTACATATTCCAATTTTGCCAAGCTTCCAAGTCCACTGCATGGTGTATGGAATGAAGAAACCGTTACTGTCGGCGATTCCCATTGCAGGATCATTAGTGGTAGCTCAGCATCTGATTCAGGAGCTACATACTTCACCCCTTGATTGGGGAGAAAATTCCAGAAGGTTTGAGGAGTACTGGACCATCCCCCCTTTATTGTCGTTTGTATTGGATCCAAACACGTTATGAAGGATTCCCAATGTCTTGTCTCTGGCTGCTGACAAAATCAAAATGGTAAGAACTACTGTTTCCACGATTACTCACAAAATAAGCCAAAGTAGATCAGGATGTGATGCACACAAATATCCTGCTGTGACACTTAACACTTAAATTGAACTACTCGAATTGCGCCATATTAGGAACGACCGTATTCTCACGTATAAGCCCTTCATGGTCTCGTCTCCTTTGATCTCCCATTTTTTTGATCTCGCTCCTAGAAATGTCATTACACGAGGCCATCGTTAGAAGCTGGTTTTACAGTCAGCTCGTCTTGACTGTCGAAAATATTTTTTCTCGGTTCGGGTGGTGCCAGTTTGGAATGCTCTGAAGGCGGAGACTGTGGAACAGCCTGCGGTACACGCATTCTGTCGCCAGTTATGATCCGAGAATCCTGAAAAATTCTTGAGGCGGCCACTGTCGTCTCTTCCGTGACCCTTTGGAAATACACTCATATTAACTTGGTACCGGTGTTAGAGGCACACCACCCTTCTGGAAACCCACCACGTTTGTGGTAAATGTTTCAATTTATTATTATAATTTATTTAAGTTTTGATAAGAGCTGTAATGGTATCTCTATCGACATAAAATCCTTGCTGACGATAGGAGAATTAATGAAGCGCGATGGCTTGCATTTGACCATTAGAGGCAATATTGTGCTACAGGAAGAAACTGACAGGATTCTTACAGGACAGGAAAACATCAAAGTTATGCGATGTTTTCAGAGAAATCTAACTCGATGACCATCAGCGATAATGGCAGACGTTTGAACTGGATTTCTCTAGATGCACGCAGATTGTCTTCAAACGAAGGGAAATTCCAGTTATTGTTGCCATCTCATCATTTGGCAGTCTCTTTGTGCTTGAGACTTGGTGGTGGTAACTTGGTGGTTGCACTCCGACTGTTACTGACTTTATGGTCCAGATTGAGGACTGGTCATATACAGCATCGGGCACACCTTTTTCGTCTGGAGTGGTGCAATATCCCAGTCTGTGTCTGTGGCATCGGTGAAGAGAAGATTACACAGTTCTTGCTTTCATGTCCTCTTTGGGTTGCACAGCGGTGTTGGCCATTGAGTCTTAGGGATGTACTCTTACGGGAAGTCCTCGGAGTGCCACCGCGTCTGACGAGTGCTCGTCACTCTCTTAGGAAGGTCATCCCTTTCTGTAAAGCAACTAGGTGTTTCGACTGATTCGGTTCTTTGATTTTCTGTGGTTACTCGCCCTCCTCTCCACCTGGTATTTATCCTTTGGCTTTGATGTATTATTGGCTCTTTTGAACGTATTTATGGTGTCTGCGCTCCTCGATAATTGTTTAGGATTAAGATAATTAGTGTTAAGTTTAGTTTCCATGAGCGAATGGTATTGCAGACCTATTAGGCTCGACAAAGACATACATACATACTTCCATGGGGATTACTTTTATGATATTGTTGGGAAGGATCGCGCCACCAGGGCAGTTGCAGGAGGTACAGATGTATGACAAGATTTAGATTAGGAGTTTGAATAATATCTCTGTAATGTGTGGTGCAGTGGCAACCCGGACCACTGCACTGTGACTGAGGTTAGTGCTAATGACCAAGCTATCGACGCGCCGTTAAGCCCCAATTTCCCCCCCCCCCCACCAGGCCAGTTGGTATTTCCGTTGTCTTCAGGAGGGAAGTGGAACTCGCGATGCTAGTAGTTTCGGAGGAAGCTGAGGCATTATCGGTGGAAGTTACGTCACCACTTAAATATATTCATAATTAACAGAAAAAAAACAAATAAAGTTTCCTAAAATGTATTCCTGTAATAACCACGCTTTAATGATTTTTTTTTTTTACTTTCGTAGCTACCAAGCTGATTCATTAAATCGTCAGGGGTATTATTAAATAATTTGGGAATCCTGTAAGCTCTGCACTTTTTCCCCCATAATCGTTCAAAACCTAAGGCATAATAGTTTTCTTTCATAATTTTGTTTTTTATTCATTTACTTTAAAACTTGGTCTCAAAATTATTTTTATGCATGATAACAACGTCGTGCAGTTGTCTAACATTCAAAATACTGTGATTTAGGAAAATATTTTTAGTACCCATGTTTTCATAGTTTTTAAATAATATTTTTAATTTCCATGATTTGTCACTTTTGTAGCATATCCAGAAGAATTTGTTGTTTAGCATTACCATAAACCTCGATACCAGTATCGAAAACATATTGAAAAAAAAAAGACTAAATACAGATGCAAGCCGATCTACGTTGCCTTTTGGACTCATATGTCAGACAGCCTAAGCGGGGAATCGAACCCAGGCCCTATGGAACCAAAGGCCAAAGTCCTACCGCTGAGCCAGACTGACACGGACTTTCAAAAGGAAACGTCCATAGGCAGTATTTAACACGTGCAGTTTGGCTCAGCGGTAGGACCTTGGCCTTTGGTTCGATTCCTCGCTCAGGCAGTCTGACATACAAGTCCAAAAGGCAACGTAAATAGGTTTGCATCAGTATTTAGTTATTTCTTGTGAGCCTTTGGCTTTCCCGTCTCTGAAAAAAAGAACTATCGAAAGTTGAAAAAACGGTGAAACCCTTTATCACTTTTGTCCAAAACAACTGAAGGCGTATCGATATTTCAAAGC
>JAHWFP010074698.1:0-13123 GCA_023313725.1 Lithobius niger
ACAGTTTTGTACTCTTTTGTAACTTTGTTTACAGTTTTGTACTCTTTATGTACCCGTTTGTACCCTTTATTTTGTACTTTTTATGCTCTTTTTATACTCTGTATTTACTCTTTTCGTCCTACCACTTTGTTTCGCAGCCTAAATGTCGTCGTCCACCAAAACATTTTGTCTGTTATTTTGTGTGGGATATTCAAATCTTATACCATAAGATATCTTGTGTCATATACTTAAAAACTTCGTCTATTTTCAGGTGCCTATTCATCTGGGAAACGAAATTCCTCTAGTCGAACCTTTTCAGTCCTTATGTAGGGACTGTGGGGAGGAAGGTGATGACGGACCGGATGGCTTTGGCGGAGTTGCTTGGGAATTCATGGTATCGGAAGACGCTGTGATTGGTCAGCAGTTGGCCCACAAAACTCTGGTACGCTTTTTTTTTTAATGTGGCTAGAATTTGTATTGCTACTTAAAGGTGAGAAGTTGCCTTAACAAATTTAAGTAATTTAAGGTATATGAAGAGTTTAAGACTTTTTAAGTTCTTCGAAGATACAAATTCGATACAATATCGGAATTCTGATGCAAGCAGGCTGTTCTAATTGGTATACACGTAAGCTTTTTCCCATAATAGTAGAGATCTCATTTTAATCGTGGTCCAAGGACGGGTTTTATGCCAATGGGTCAAGCTGGCCCCTGATTCCAGCTTAAACGTGTTAAAAGCTAGATATCGTCGACAGCCGTTGATATTTCCAAGTCTGACATGCCTTCGAGTTTCAGGGTAGCCTGCTTGCTATGCGAACATTTTCGTCGTGATAGAATATTGTAAAGTCAATGGCGTACCAAAGGCACTTGTCTTTTTTGTATTGTAGACAGCCATCAACATATGGGGTCGTAGGTTTAAGTAATCTGTGCTCTCTTGGCGACAGCTTCATATCGGTTTCAAGACTATCCCCCCCCCCTCGAATCCCCTGGACGCTCCCCCACCCATGGTATTGGGTGTGTTTAGCTTTCCCAACCAAAGCCATGGCACAAGAAGGTGAAAAGGACAATATTTTGCTAGTTAATTCCAATCGGAACTTCGTAGAATCTTTTACGTGCCACAATCGAGATAGGTGGCCTCACAGGGCTCTTCTCTTGCTAACCATCGAGCTACCTTGCCCCATAATGTCCCACACTCCTTTTCCCGGGGCACAATTCTCCTTCGGGACAATTTTTCCCCGTAGGACAATTTCCCCCTAGACAAGGCCCTCTCCCCATTAACATATATAGAACCTATATAGAACCTATATGTGCAATTCACCCATATGAAAAAGAAATCCGTTTTTTGTATTACTGTTGGTTGCTAGGTTGTTTACTGAGGCTTGCAGTATTATGTATAACGAATACTTTTTGTTATGGTGCATTTTTTGCTCGGACTTTCTGAAAAATAAATTTCACTTGTGCAGCGGTGCCCGGTTAAAACTTGTGTATCCCAAGTGTGCCTAATGTCTACCCCCCACAAAGCTGATTGTGCCTTTTACCAAATGTTTACTCCTGCCCTCTTGGTTGGTCCACGTAAGCCACTTCATGTGGGCAATCATGCGATAAAACATTAGCAGCAGAACTTTTTCCCTGCAATTTGTGTCTTTAGACGTTCTGTTTCTGAGTTTGTGGCTTGGCTCCCAGTTGAACGTGCAACCAAAAAATTCTCGTCAGATCCTTATTCCAAAAACCTCACAAAACCTTTTTAGGAGGGATAGTAATGTAGGGCGAGACACGATTATCAACAATGTCGGTGCACGAGCTGTTCTTTCGAAGCTTGAGCTGGCGAGAAATAAGTGTGCGCGGCCTATCTTGAGTTCGCTGCAGAGCGAACAGATAATCGATTGTACGTTTTTGGCAGCTGAGTGCTTTGTTGATATCCAAGATGGTTAAAAACAATGGTGGCCGTCGATTAAAGCCGGCCTTCCAGGAAGACGTAGCCGCTCATAAAATACTTCCAAGACTCAAGATACGCCGCGCACACAATAACAACCAGGTTGCCGATTAAATCTGGTAAGTTAAAAAACTAAACGCACGAATTAAGTGACTTATTTAATGTCGTTTTTGTTGTAGTTGAATGTGCTATCAATGAAAAGGTAGGCGTACCAACAGTAACAAACGACAGCAAAACTGACGCTTCACTGTGTATATTTCGCTAACATACTTGAACTGCTGAAAAAATGTACACAAATGACAGTACGGATGCAAGTACAAGACTTGATTAACAAAATGCACATTGGGATTTAATACAAGAAGTGAAAAATATAGGGAGGTGGGATCGGGGGGACGGGGATAATAATAATAATAATAATAATAATAATAAACTTTATTGCAAACAAACAAAATACATTAAAAAGTAAACAAGAAAATGGTATCGCCAGTGTTTACAAAGGGCGAGGTTTAGGCATGAGGCCCAATCTTACACCTAACCCAGGACAAAATAAAATCACAAACAAACAAAAAACAAACAAAAAATGCAAAAAGTAGAATACAATTATGTAAGGCTAATACTTAAAAACATAAACAAATAAATAAAAAAATAAAAAATAAAGTGCACAAAAGAGAGGGTGGGGGGGTCGACCACACTAGGAATTAAAGAAACGTTGGTAAATACGGTTTTTAAATGCTTGAACAGAAGGGGCGTTCTTGATTTCTGCAGGCAGATCGTTCCATAACTTAATACTTTGAGTGAAAAAAGATTGGTATTTATTAGTTTTACATCGGGGAGGTGTGAAACTGCAACTATAGCTGAGTCTGGTAGGATAGTTGTGAGTCGCAATAGCAGAGTTAAAAAGTTTAAACAAATAGGATGGTTCTTTAAATTTAAGCGTCTTGTACACCATCACAAGTGAATGCAAAGCTCTTCTGTTTTCCATAGTAATCCATTTAAGCTTTTTTATGTTTTCTCTGACACTCTGATATTTTTTAATATTAAAAATAAAACGAACACAAGCGTTCTGGACTTTCTGAACTTGGTTCAACAATGTTTTTGAAGCACTGAAATAAATCAAATCACCATAATCCACTAATGGAATAATTAATGCTGCCGTGAGATTACGTTTAGTTTTAATGTTAAGAAAATGCTTGAATCTTGCAAGATATCTAAGCCTTTGTAACGCAGAACGGCATTGCGTGCTAATATGATCCTCCCAGGACAAATGCTTGTCAAAAATAACTCCAAGGTTTTTTACCTGATGCGACGTTTTTAATTTAACAGTGTTAATTGCAACAGAATTGTGGTGAGAAAGCTCGTCAAGAGTACAAGCTAGAAATAACTGGGGCGACGCAATAATAATATGTTGACATTTGTTTTCATTGAGTGAAAGACCGTTTGCACTTGTCCAGTGGGTAATGTTATCAAGGTCATCATTAAGTTCGGAAAGTGTAACGGCAGCATTTTCAAGAGAAAACTTTTTTCCGGTCTGTACATCATCGGCAAACATATGATGATCACATTTGGTGATGCAGTCTGGGAGATCATTAATGAAAATAGAAAAAAGAATAGGCCCAAGGATAGATCCTTGAGGAACTCCAGATGCAACATCCATAAACGATGAGGTATTATTGCGTACACGAACGCATTGTTTGCGACCAGTAAGGTAACATGTAAACCACTTTACAGCAAGAGCATCAAGGCCAATGGCGTGCAACTTGGCTAACAGAAGAGCATGGTTAACTGTATCGAAAGCTTTAGCAAAATCCAAAAGCACAAGTGAAGTAAATCTAGAGTCATCAATTGCCTTAAGAATATCATCAGAAATTTTAACAAGAGCTGTAGTTGTGCTGTGTCTGAAACGAAAACCAGATTGTTTTGAATTAAGAATATTGCATTCATCAAGGTAGCTTTTGAGCTGATTGGCCACAGCACGCTCAAGAACTTTAGACAAACAAGGCAAAATGCTAATGGGGCGAAGGTTTGTAACGTCCTTAGATCTACCATTTTTTAAAATAGGGTTAATAACTGCTAATTTCCAGATAGTGGGTACACTGCAAGACGTAATAGAGAAATTAATTATGTGGGTAATTGCTGGGACAATAAATGGTAGAAATAACTTAATTATTTTAATATTAATGTTGTCGAAACCATTTGCATTAGTGGTAATGCTGCCAATAATATCAACGACTTCTTTCTCAGTTATGGTGCCAAGAGTGAATGTTATATTCGGTTTAATGTTTAGACAAGAAGATATTTGATTATTAAGCAAATTTGGATCGAAGTTGGCAGAATTTTGATTTTCAATAAAATATTTGTTAATGGTGTATGGATTGATATCAGTAACATGACTACTTAAAGCTTTTCCATGAACCTGCAGCTGTCCGAGATGATTCCACAACAATTTACTGTTCTTCTCATTGTTAATCCGGTCATCAAATGTTTTGACCTTAGCGAGTCTAACAGTCTTTTTGACTGTATTCCTTAAAACTTTGTATTTTTCCCAATGAACAGGATTCTTAGTTTTATTAAATAACGATTTTGCTCTATCACGCTTTTTCATGAGAGCTCGAATATCATTGTTAATCCAAGGAGAGGCTGGCTTTTTAGGTTTAAAAGTTACATACGGCGCATGAACATCCATCAACTCTGTAATAGGGAAGGAGACTCAAACACAAATATGAGCGCAGATAGGTAATGGTGAAATCAATCTTAAGGACGCGCTGATTGAGTGAGCGCAGTAAACAGTATGTAGCCCCTCCCCCCCCCTCCCTTCCGCTGCGTACACCAGTTGCGTTAGAAAAACCGACAACAATGTGTACTGCTTTCCATTTGGAAACAATTCAACTGGGTACACGAAGCCTGCATTTAAGATATAATCTGACCAGGCCTTAAATTAAAGACTTGTGTTAAAGACTTGTTAACTCCAAAAAATCTTCGTTTGTCAGGGCAATTTACCCTCCATACATGCCAAATCTCCCGACCTAACTATGTATAAGCTGCATACTCTCCATTCCCGAGCAATAATCCATTACGTGCTTCAGCTAGCAGGACACGGACCGATTTTGCATGGTTCGCTTGCAACGAACTTCAGCGATGTTTGGAAAAATACATTGCAAACTGTTTAAAGCAGCACGGTAGCAATGAATAAGGGTGAATGTAACAATAATATACAATTCACCACAGGAGTGGTAGGAGGTCAGAAGGGTGGTGAGCCACTTACACTGGTCCTTAAGAATTTTAGTAAAAAAAATGACTATCAGAATTGGACGGTTAAGAAATTTAACAAGGTTTGGGTACTTGCGGCGTCGTTTAAAAAAGTTTAGATTTGGGGCATCTACCACTTCCGCTGGAAGAGCGTTCCAAATGGGGACAGTCCGAACGGAGAAAAAATTTCGCCGACAGTCAAGTCGGGAAGCCGGGAATGATAATTTCCAGCCATGACCACGGGTGTTGATGCTTAGTGGTGCCAAATCGAAAAGAGGAAGATGGATAACAACTAAACCGTGAAGAATCTTGTAAACCATTATGTGGTTAAATTTCAGTCTACGAAATTAGTGTTTCGAGGCCAGACCTGCGTAGTCTTTCCTCATAGCAAAAATCTCTGAATCCTGGAAGAGCCTTTAAGAATCGCCTCTGCACGAGTTCAAGCAAATCAATGTCACGAACTAAATAAGGGGACCAGACTGGGGTGGCAAACTCCAACAGGGGTCGAACAAATACCTTATAAGCCCAAATCTTTGTACAGATGTTTCCTGATTTAAAGCATCTATTAACGATTGCTGATCGTGAAAAAGCTGTAGCGCAGATTTTGCTACAATGTAGTGATGTAGCGCAGATCATGTTCATGCTTTCATTGGTTGCAAAGGATAATAAGTGTTTAGCAGAGTGAAGGGTATTGTCGATTACGTAATAAAACTCGGGTAACAACGAAACAATCCAGTCTGTCTAGCTTGATGCATGGTTAGGGCGTCGGCCTACTAACCTAAAAGCTGAGACTTTGAATCCCCTCCAACCTGCGGAAATGGGTTATTGGTTGAAGATGGATAGGAGGTATAGCTAACAAAAGGCAGATCTAACTGAAGAGCAAACATGCAAAACAAGTTACCGTAAATTCTCTTATTTGTGGCTGGGTCTTCAATTGTAGCTGGTCTTCTAGCCGGGTGTTTTCCCAATCATGAATTAGTAGTAGCCAGTCTTTAGTTTTAGCCGGGTGAAAATGGCTTGATTTTGAAATTCATGTTTAGCCTTATTAAAGAGTAATGGTAAAAGCATTCATGTGATTTTATTCCCCATTTTTAACGTCAAACCCATGTTCTACATGTATTGATAAATACATAAACTTCGTTTCAAAATTTCATAATGGCCAGTCTCTAGTTGTAGCTGGTCTCAATTGTAGCGGAGTCAAAACGGCTGGATTTTTAACCAGTAGCCTGGGCTACAAATAATTACCCGATTAGCAGGAGCCACATAACTACACGAATTGCCAATACGCATAGAATCCTAAAACAGCCTTCCGCAAACCGTAAAGTAGCTGCCTTTTTTTTTTCAGTGGTTCGCCAATAGCCCAACAACAGATAAAATTCCGTTTTCCGTGCATGTTGTCAAAACCGGAAATAAGCTGGGCCAGTTCCAGTTCAACTTTTTTTTCATACAGAAACATAATCGGCGAAGATTTTTAGTCAGGACCTACAACCCTTCATATATAAACGATTTAGCCATAAATTGTTCAATAACGACGCCTACATTTTGCTGGCACGTCGTCTTATTGAAATCATGAAAAATCGACTAATATTTCAGTCACTTCCGGCCATACGATAAGAGTGATAGGCATGACCCGTTCAAATAAACGACTTTAGTGGGACGAAACGTCATTTAACAATAGCTCACGACGCAAGCCCCTTTTTCTCCCCGACTGTATTTCAATAACTGCTTTATTCATTACATGCATAAGCAGTTAAAAAAAGGTAAGAAAGATTAAAATCCTTAAAATGGCAAGACGAAGCTCAAAACAAAAATGTGCTGAAGTACTTACTCGTCACAGTGTGCTAGTTATTTTTCACATTCGTGCAATGAGATTGGAGGTGTTAATGTTTTACACTTTTAACAATCTCCTGCTACAGCTCAACCACCAGCCCTCAGTAGGTTTGCATGCATAGCATTCCCATCAAAGACCACAGTCATAAGTTACATTTATTTCTAAACACAATAAAAATTCCTAAACATTGTGACTACCACAGGGCCTCGTTACAAAATGTGTAGAACAGCGTTTTTTGTGGTTGTTGTTGTTGTACAAAATCAAGCTCCATAGATCACAGTTGCTTTTTTTTTTGTGGCTAGAAAATACAATTTAGCAGTAGTCAAAGTTCACCTGTACATCCTGAATTATGTCTTACCTGTTTCAGATCTGCCTGGCAAGTCAATTTCCGCACCAGATCACACTAGTAGCCTTGGGCCCACTGACCAATCTGGCGCTGGCGCAGAAGATTGATCCTGGATTTAGCAGGAAACTAAAGGAGCTCTTCATTGCTGGAGGAAACATCGATGGCAAGTATCTCTTATGGTTAAAGCCCCTTTGCTAAGAAAATTTAATTGATCGCTAAGATGTTTTATTTTGTATTAATCACTTAAAGGGCAGTTGCCACCAAATTAGCATTGCAGCATGTAGGCCTATCGAGTTCTCTCTCGCAGGAAGCAAAGGAATGCACAAAGCAAAACTTTTAACACTACAAACAAGCCACTTGACTACTTAATAATTGAGTAAAAATTTGGTACGCCCTCGTGCACCTGGGAGCAAGCTGTAAAGATTACCGATATTAGCATCCCTAGATGGTGGCACTGAAAAATATAAAGAAATTCCCCTGGTGCCATCTATACTTTTTCCACATTATGTTTTCAGATGCTAAGTTTTCTTCACTAAGAGTGCGAAAAATCCGTAAACATCCCATTCGTAAACTCTAAACAGTAACTTGTAGTTGAGTCTACAAGTGTGATATCCACATGTTTATGCACTTTTAGTGCAAGGAAACAAGTCGTCATCCAGTCAGTTTTCTGAAAACATAATGTGGAACAAACTATAGTGACGCTAATATCGTTAACCTTTATAACTTGTTTCCAGGTGCATGAGGGCGTACCAAATTTTTACTCAATAATTTATAAAGAGTCAAGTAATATTTGTTGCGATAGCAAAGGGTCTGGCAAGGACTGGGGAGTCACTGACAGCCAGCCACAATTACATGTAAATACAGTGTACAATAAAGTGGCTTGTTAGTAACGTTTAAAAGTTTTCCTATAGGCGTAGATGCTGCAATGCTTATTTGGTGGCAACCGGCCTTTAACGCAGTATCGAATAACTTTTTATTTTCAAATTTCTTGGTTGTCGCACTCGCCCCATTCCCACACTAGAAATAGTGCTTTCTTTTCTGCTTAAATGGTAATGCATGCTAGGATAGTAATGGAGAAGGGCACATTTAATTATAATTAAAAATAATTAGTCACAACTTGATCACAATTACTCGGAGCTAAGCGACAGCTTGAAACTAGTTTAGAAAACCGTATTTCTGCACAGTGCTCTACATAAGTTTGGCTCTCACTCGTAACATTTCAGGTAAATTAATCTTTCATGCATCAAACATTATTCCCTCATCAGTAAATTTGAACCAAATTGGAACAAAATGTTGCGAATGTTTTCCCAGTAAGGCCGTGCAAACATTAGGCAGCATGTAGGCTGCCTAAGAAACATTATTTTAACCACTCTGCTAGAATAAGTTTTATCAGTGCAGTAGCTGATATAGAATTGTGCAAAACTGCACAATAAAAAAACTGGGCATAATAACATTTTGTTACAATTTGATGTAAGTTAAAATCGCTACAATATCTGGTATGCCACCATTGTGGTCAAGGAATAAGAAAATGAAATTTATATTGTGACAAAAATAAATTATAACGTGCAATTTAACTTGTTACAGCGCGGGGAACTGTGAAGTTGGCTGCGGAACACGTGTTTGCATACGACCCCGAAGCAGCGTACATTGTTATGAAGGAATTCGTTTGTCACAAAACCATCGTGCCGTACCAAGCATGCGTTGATTCTGCTTTACCTTGGGTAAGGGTTATCATTAACAAACCTACTGAAAATCTTGTTAACACTAAATTCACAGCCTAAAACTAAGTGTGTTGTAGAGAACATTTACGAGTTTCGAAATTATTCGTACTGGTTTCTGTATCGTCAACCTAGTTCTGTCACTGACAGAAAAAGGCAACAGGAAGAAACGGGTAAAAGCTCGGAATCGAGTCAGTAACAGACCATGGGCTGTCCCAAGAAGCAAAGCCTGTAAAATGGATTTCGTTCAACAATTGAGGGGCAACTTTAAACTAAAGTACAATTTCTCTAGCAGTAAAAAAAATCTTATCTCAAATCTTATCTCAACTTATGGATAATAAGTTTGAACATTATTTAGAAATTGGACTTCAAACAGCGTACCATTAGTTCAAAATACTATGCTTTCCAAAATTCACTAAATTGACCAGCTCAATAGGGCGTGTAATCAAATGTGATATAAAATATTAGTATAGGTATTAAGTATCAAAATGTAACTTGGGTCAAACTAGGTATAGCCCTTAGCCCTTGTTGTCATTAGCGATGTTGAAGGTTTAAAACTGCGGTCAAACGAGAATGAACTGCAAAGAAATGAAACGGTGAGAACACATAAACCATCACTTGTCATAGCCGGTGAACTGCTGTAAAGACCAGTGTGCTCGGTTGTCATGTGGTTAAGAATCGACGGCTTGAACTGCTAAGTTACCATAGTCAACATTGGTAAGACCCGGGTTCGATTCCTGGCCGCATGGGACACTGGTCTTCACTGCAGTTCCTGGAGTTACAAGTTACGATGGATGTTTCTGTGTAACAACTTGCATACACATTAATTCTTCTATGGCTAAACGTATCCTATCGCGTTACGTTTAATGGGACGGACCACTTTTTATACAAAACTTTATACACGACAAAACTGCGGTGGTGTGAATTGCTAACCAAAAATTGCTTCATCGCTGTTAAGGGTTAACAAGAATCTTTAGGTTTAGGTTAAGAAAATGTCTACGGTGCAGTGATCCGTGAATTTTGTTTTTTGTTTAAATGGCAAAGATCTAGGAAGGAGTTGAGGGTGCTTTTTAAGTCCCTTAGAACCCTGTCAAAACAGCCAATTTTAAGTTTACTCTGAGGAATGGTCTTGGCCAACACTAAAGGACCAACACTAAAACGCATGAATTAGACGCATGAAAGTGGCAGTACAGCGCATTTTCCAAGCTTTGGCTTAGTCCACTTAGTTACAAAACCGGCTGGGTAACAAAAGGCAAGTAAACTCATTCAAATATATGAACAAGTATTCATGCAAGGAAAAAACCAAACCCAAAACCCAAAATGAGTAAAGATAAGCCAGTGCGAATCCTTCTTGTGGTGAACTTTTTTCTTTTCGAAGTGAAGATTCTAGTGAAGTGCTCTACTCAATCTCAACTAACGATCATTTATGGCCACTTTGTAAGCTAGACAGTAAAAATATGAAATTACAACAGGACATAGTAGAGTATACACACAGATGATTAGTAAGATGATTAAATAGATGGCAAACTGTTAAACTGCCCCTTCAGATCCGTCCACAATCTCCAATTTTAGTCGTGCAATGGTTCAATTTTGCCCAATTATAAACCGAATTACCAAAATAATTTGATGTTTGGCCACAATAACCGCTCGCGTTGTACCATAAGACTGGGTTATGTGGGCAGAGCAGCTCAACCAATGGCGTTTATGTGATCAGTGATGCCGAGGCGCTGCTGATGGGTGGAGCCCTGTAGCACCCAACTGTAAGCGCAACTTCTACTGGCTCACCTCGTGCCGAGTAGATTCGCAGTAACGACAAGAACACTAATAAATAGCAATGAATTTTTCTTGAAGTTAGGAATCGGCTAATTAAAGAAAAGTTGCCCTTCAATCTTGCAACCAAATGAAACGATATTGAAAAATATATTTACAATGTTCTATATAGAGGATGATTTTTGACATTGTTTAGCTGTCCATTCCTTGCCAACGTCAAGAGTTAGTTGTTTCGTCAGGTGTTGATTTTTGTCAAGCCCTATAACTGTTTATTAATTATGAGAGCACATAGTTTTAGGCGTTAATTTTTTCAACTGGTTGTTATACGAACTAGTCCTAGGTTAACAGCGATCAGAATTAATTGTTCGAGACACAGTTGTCCAAAGATAAAACTAACGAAAACCTCTATTAAAATTAAGGCGTATACTTTTAGTTTTGATATTTAAGTGACTGTCTGCAAACTAATTCCGATCACTGTCAAGTCAGACTGTTCATTTAAACCGTGTCTGTTAAGTTTTGATGCTTTTTGAAAGTTAGTTTTTGGCTTTTAATTTGACTGTTCCGAACAATTCCAATCATTTAACTAGGACTGTTCATTAATTACCGTACGTTAATACGACCTAGTCCTAGGAGGACGGTGATGAGAATTGTTCGGGAGACAGTTGCACAAGGACAACCTAAGACTGTTCATTAATCGTGTTGGTTAAATTAAAGATCCTTTTCCTGTTCTTTTTAGTTGGGAGTTTGTCTCCTGACCAATTAATTCCGATCACTGTCAAACCTAGGACTGTTTAAAGGAAATTGTTTTTAATTTACCTTCTAGCTTTGCATGCCTCGTCTTCCTAACAATTTGTTTTGTTGTTCACTGAGTGTAATTTAATGTCATCATTACTCCTATCAGTTCCTTGTTCACTGAGTGTCATTTAGTGTCATCATTACTCCTATCAGTTCCTAAGTTGCTTAAGGCTTTATTTAGGTTTTTTGTTACTGTTTAATCTTTGGGTGTCTGTCTCCCACACATTTAATTTGGATCATTGTCAAAACTGTCCACTGTGTCAATTTAGATGCGTTTAACAACGAAATTATTTTAGGGTTTTTAATTTTAGTATAGATAATTATTTATTTATTAAAATTATTGGATACATAACTTAAACCAAGCTACGCCTAGTCAAATAAAGTGACCCGCACTAGGCTAATTAAATGGTTGGGAGTGACATCCCGTATTTATTAACAATGGTCACATGACCTAAGCCATGTGACAGGTTACAATACTGAAGACAGGTGACGTGAAGCGCCACCTGCTATTAGGTGAACATTGCATTAGGTAATGTGGGTATCAAACACCACAACAATGGTAGTTTAAATTTTTTCATGCTTACTAAGAACTAGTTGTGTTCTGTGATTTGTAACTTAATTTTTGCTGTTTTTTGTTTTTTTTTAAATATTGGTGTGGGCAGGGCTTCAATGTCAACTTCTTTTTTTTAATGGCCTTATTTTAGGTTTTTTAATTGAGCTCATATTTGTTACTGTTTTTTCTGATCATGTCAGTTGTAGGGATGGGTCGGTAACCGAAACCGAAACTGAATTTTCGGTTTTTACTGAAAACCGACACCGAAACCGATTCGAAAATCAAAACAATTATGTTACATTTTTTTTAATAATTATCATTTTCTACGTATAAATGACAGCAAAGCTCCTAGCTATTAAAACAAAAATAGTAGAGGAAAATGGTGCCACAGCTATACCCATGGTCTATGACGCTGCTGCAAGTGAAAGCAGGAGTAAGGTGAAACTATAGTAATCCAACTGTTGCAAGAAAAAAACTTAGGAAAATCTGGTTGGGGTGGATGGTGGCAAAAACCGATACCGAAACTGAAACCGAGGTTTTTTGGGCGTGAAAACCGAAACCGGAACCGAAATCAAAAATTTGAAACCGACCCATCCCTAATCAGTTGACACATTGGTTTAGATACTGTTTACCACATATTAAAACATGCTTTTAACTGCTTGCTTGGGTAGGACTTCATTATACTATACGTATCAATTAGCTTCAGGTGTTTTTTTTTAGGTGTTGGTTTGGGGATGAGCAATTCTGATCATTGTCAACCTATGACTGTTTATTAATCAATGATTTTACAACAAGTTGTAGGCCTTTTAGAGTTGATTTTTGTTAGCATTTATCTTTTGCATGACTATTCGTGAACAATTCCGATCATCCTAAATTTTTGTTAGCATTTATCTTTTGCATGACTATCGTGAACAATTCCGATCATCCTAAATTTTTGTTAGCATTTATCTTTTGC
>JAHWFP010074698.1:16197-29127 GCA_023313725.1 Lithobius niger
GCTTCCACAGCACACAGCCAATTATGCCACTGTTTTCAACTAATAATCTTTAGTATTATCTTTTTATTATCTTAATTGATTTTTTTTTCGTTGGTGTTGTCAAAATTCTTGCGAAAGTGTTTTGTTTTATGAAAATAACACTCAGTTCAAGCGAGCGTAACTTCTAAACAACACAGCACTGATCGTGAGCTCCCATACGTTCGTTTGTGACACGTGACCGTCTGTGTTGCAGCTTATTACGTGACGTCATTGCGAAGCGAGTCAAGGTTAACGTTTTAAAAAGTTATTCTGGTCAACTTGCTTCCACAGCACACTGCCAATTATGCCACTGTTTTCAACTAATAATCTGCCATCAAATAAGTAGTGGGTATCAAAATTATTCTGGTCAAGTTGCTTCCACAGCACACTGCCAATTATCCCACTGTTTTCAACTAATAATCTGCCATCAAATAAAAGTAGTGGGTATCAAAATTATTCTGGTCAACTTGTTTCCGCAGCACACTGCCAATTATGCCACTGTTTTTAACTGATAATAATCTGCCATCAAACAAGTTATAGGTATCAAAATTATTCTGGTCAAGTTGCTTCCACTGACCACTGTGCCACTTCCTTCCGCAGCACACTGCCTATTATGCCACTGTTCATAACTAATAAGTCTGCCATCAAATAACAGTAGTACGAATCAACATTTTTTATTCAAATAAAAAAATATTCAATGAATGGTACTACGGATGTGCTTCAAATATCGGCGCACAGATTTTTGCCGCCGCCAAGTATTTCTTTTTATCACGGATTTTTTCACCGGATTTTCTTTAAGGTAGTTTAAGTTAATAATTAACTCTAACAATTACTCTAACATAATTTTTTTAATAATGTAAACGTGTATATATTGGTCCTTTTCAGGAATGGTTTGACAAAACGATCATGTTGGATAAGATGGATCCGTTTGTGCGCCGTGTTACAGAACGTTATTCCCGTGTTCAGCGATACATCCACAATCTACCTGGGTTTGTTGCACGGAACTTGTTCACCATGGCTATCGTTTTGGTGCCCTCAATTGTAGAGGAAGTAAAACAGCGCTATGTGACCGTAGAACTTTGTGGTCACCACACTCGAGGAGAGATGTTGGTTGAAATGAGGCCTTGGTCCACTTGCCCTTACCCTAATGCATATGTTGTCATGAAAATCAACAAGGATGAACTCTCTGGTGTTTTGTCAACAGGACTTTTCTAAACAGCAAAGGACTTAACCAACAACTGTGTGAACAGCAGCAGTCTTTCATCGTAAACAACCAACAACTGTGAACAACGGCAGTCTTTCATCGTAAACAACCAACAACTGTGAACAACGGCAGTCTTTCATCGTAAACAACCAACAACTGTGAACAACGGCAGTCTTTCATCGTAAACCAACAACTGCGTGAACAAGTCTTGTCATCGTAAACGGCTAACAACTGTGGAACGGCAGTCTTTCATCGTAGTCATTTTTGTATTAGATTGTAATGTGACTAGATTGTAATCTAACCGGATCATTTCGTTAAAGGTCGGGTTCGTTTCTTTAAAATTCCTCATTTTAAACTTTGTCCAGGGGGGAGGGGGGAGTAAAGTGGGACCCTGTTCCTCATCCTAAATGGGGAAAAAAATATTAAAAAAGGTCAACAGGCTTTTCAAATAAAAAGCACTCTAAGCAATTTGTAGGCTTTTATGGAAATAAAAATCAGCAAAACGGTTTTTAGATTGTTTTGTTTTAAGTGTTAACTGTTTTTTGTGGTCCACAAAAAACTACCCAACATTTTTCTAAATGTTTTAAGTATTAACTGTTTTTTGTGGTCCACAAAAAACTCACGACCAACATTTTTTCTAAGTCCAACTTTTCTAGTTAGCACCCCTCTGAATCAAAGCTAATGAAACGGGAAGATTTCTGTCCTCTCTTGGTTATGAGGGGGGCTGACTAGTAAAGTTGAACTTATTAAATGTTGGGTCGTCAGTTTTGTGTAAACCACCCCGTATAAAGCATGTTTCATCAAATGGTTTCCATAACTTCTAGATTAGGAGTTTTTCAAGCAATGTAATCACGATGCTGGCCTTACTCATCTGTATTAATTTCTGGGTTTATAATTTTTCAAAAATCTTCTGAATTTCCAAATAAAAACATCCATAAGTGTAAGGAGGCACCACCAAGTCGACCTGTCATCAATGCCTAGTTTTTGTCCCAACCCAGATCGCTCTCCAGAATAGAGTGAAAATTCTGTCACTGGTGCTGGTACCTCTACAATTTACTGCACAACTTGGTGGGCCCTTTAACGAGGAATTTTTAATATTAACCGAGCTTTCATTACCATCTATAGTTTTGGTGGGTGCAGGGCAATTGCGTAGCTTAAACGGGCTGCATGGTAAGTAGTGGTGCGTAAAATGTATAATTTGATGCCATTGTGAAGCAGCAGTGGAAGACTAAGCTCTTGTGTTCTGAATGAAATTTGCTGTGCCAGCTAGTATATACTCGGAGGTGTACTTAATGGTCATTGTAGACCAGCAGTGGCAGACTTGAGCTCTTGTCCTGAATTAATTCTACTCTGTGCGAGCTAGTGTATACTAAAGAGGGGTACTTAATGGTCATTGTGGAGCAGCAGTGGCAGACTGCTCTTGTGTGCTGAATTAAATCTGCTCTGTACGAGCTAGTGTATACTTAGGAGGTGTACTTAAATGGTCATTGTGGAGCAGCAGTAGCATACTGAGCTCGTGTGTCCTGAATTAAATATGCTCTGTGGAGCTAGAGTATACTCTAGGTGACCATTGTGGAGCAGCACTGAATTAAATCTCTGTACCATCTAGTGTATACTTGGGTGGTGTATTTAATGGTCATTCTGGAGCATTAGTGGGAGAGCTCGTGTCCTGAATTCAATCTGCTCTGGCCAGCTAGTATACAATCGGGAGGTGTACTTAATGGTCATTGCGGAGCATCAGTTGGGAGAGCTCGTGTCCTGAATTAAATCTGCTCTGTGCCAGCTCGTGTATATTGTGGAGCAACACTGGCAGAGCTCGTGTCCTGAATTCAATCTGCTCTGTGCCAGCTAGTGTATACTCGGAGGTGTACTTATGGTCATTGTGGAGCAGCAGTGGCAGACTCAGCTCCTGTGTCCTGAATTAAAGCTCTGGTCAGCTAATGTATACTCGGGGAGGTGTGGGGCAGCAGTGGCAGAGCTCGTATCCTGAATTAAATCTGCTCTGTGCCAGCTAGTGTTTATTTGGGAGGTGTACTTAATAGGACGTGTGGCACACTAAGTTCGTGCGTCCTGAATTAAATCTTCTGTGACAGCAAGAGTAGGAGACAACCACCCCTGTTCAGTAGCTGTGAGAATCTAGGTAAAAAAAAATCTATGGATTTAAACCAAAGCAAGAAAATCCAGGGAAGATAAAATCCAAAGAAGAAAACCACTTTTTTCGCTTTTTTTTTCGTATTTTGTAAGGTTATTTCTGTTCAAGCTACCCGATTGCTTTTTGGTACTATTCACCCAGCTTAGTCCCAGGTGCATGAAGAATTCTCAATAATTAAGGCTCGTGGGTTTGTTAAAAAGAATCGTTGTGCACTCCTCCCGGGTCATGTAAGCCAAGTGTTAGATGTTGCCAGATTCTGCAGACTTTCAATCGTGATATTTCCACTTTTAACTTCTTCCCTCCCCAACCCCTCCTTTTAGACTTAGACGTGCAGTCTTTGCAAGTTACCACGTTAAATCCTTTGCGACGATTATTTATGGGGTGGGTAACTATTCCTTTAGAGGACCCCTACAATACTGATACCTTTTTTAAAAAGTGTTTTGTACCGTTTTTCCATTAAAAAATAAATATTTCCCACAGGGGGTGGGCAGGGCTTGGAAGGGTGATAAGCAACTGATACCAATCCAGAGATGGCTTTGGGAGGTGTGATTGGAGGCAGGCTGTACGCACACGAACGGCAAAGAAATTCTGATGGCAATCCAGACGTGAACCATATGCTTCCACGAGTGGCCCCAAGTCCTGCCATAGAACTAACATCAAAAAAGGGCAAATCCAGACAATCCTCGTTATATTTTGTTGGTAGGGAATTTATTTGGAGCTCCAAAAGTTCAAGTCCTGTGAGCTCCCAAGCGTGCTTTGGGTGAAGAGTTGCACTAACCAGGCTTGGCATTGAACAGATTCGACCAAGTCGATGCCTTTTGAGAAGTAAGCGGTTCGAAGTTGCACATTCGAGGAGTAGTCGACAACTATGAGAGGCTAGAGCTGAGCTTAGTGGGCAAATTAGAGGTAAAACGCCTATTTATAATTGCCAATCGACTGAAAGCCAGTGCCACAATTTTCTGGCAATGGAGGGACTACTTCAAGTGGGAAGTGCCTAGGGAGTTTCCTTTGGATTTTTTCCATTTACCGGCTTTGGGATATATTCTGACGCATAATGGATATTTTCTTGCCCCCCTCCCCCTCCCTTCCAATGATTCGGGGGTCCCGCATAACTAACTTGTGACAAGTGTGATCATTAGTAATTATTCTTGTAACACTGGGTCTCTTCCAACGCAACTGCTATGGGGGGGAGGGCACACGTATAAATGTGGATATTAATGGCGATATTTAATTGGCTGGCAGCGCTACTGTCTACACGAGAGGCACTACAGGGCCCTTCTCATCCCGAAGAATTTTTTTTCAGGGAGCACGAACCCAAAGTTTAATTTTGGTCAGTTTCTGGTGCCGTTATATCCATCCACACATCTAATTCTAATCGACGTATACGACAACCTACATAGTCACAGGAAAAGAAAAAAAAAGGGGGCAAGTTAAAATTGTTGCGCATCGTGCAATACGGCAAATACATTTTTTCTTTCATTGGTAGCTTCTCGTCAAAATAAGGTTTCATCTGAAATTGTTACACCACTGTTTAAGTAACTTCAGGCCAAATAATTATTTCTTAAAGTGGTCAAGTAAGGCAACGTTTTCAGCTACCTGTGCATGAACATTATTTCTACGTGGGTGAACCCTTTGCTGGTGCCGCCCTTTCCCCCATGCCTTCCCCAAGGGGGCTATGGCTAGTGGTCGGCCGAAACCGAAATCGATCAAGCAGTTTCGGCCAAAACCAGAAACAAAACCTAACCTGAAAAGTATCAATTTTAATAATGACAAAAAAGCAGGAATGAAATCGTGAATGTGTGGCCTCCCCCAGCCCCTCCTCCCCACCCCTTCAACAAAATGTTTTACAATTAAAAAAAAAAATCTTGTCAGGCTTGCAACAAGACTTGAGGACTTTCGTTTGTATTTTTTTTTGTCACTACTCATTTTTTATTCTATTTGTGTCAGTCCAGAGCATGGAAAATGCTTTTAATGCAGCAAGTAAGAGCTTTGCTTGAAAACAAATACAAACGCAAGCATAAATATCCTCCATATTATTTATTAATATTATTATTATTAATATTAATATTTATTATTTATGGGCATGGTAGATGCAAGCAGGACCAGTGATGGTACCCCCTGGATGTCACGCCTCTAGGGTACAGCCTAGTAGTCTGTACGGAAATTGGGTACTGCCAGGAGGTAGAAGTGGTTTCGGCTTCACTGATCTTATTGTGAATGCTGTGCGTGAGGCAGGGAAAGTTGCCTTGAACATTCGTATAGATTTGTTACGAGACGAATCATGGAAGAGAACAGGCGTTGAGTGCGGCTGGTTTTGCGCAACTGAAGGAACAGATGGCAGCGTTTTTTGTGCTGGAGGCGGGGAATCGTCAGTCGCCGATCGCGGCTGCTGCGGTGGTGCCAGCTTGCGGCGCGGATCGGAACTTTTCTCAGGATACGGTGGAAGGCTGTTCAACTGTGGCAAAGTCGCGAGTAGGAGCAACAAAGGAAGCCCCAAAAAATCTCGAATTGGTGAAGGAGGCTTAAAACGAGATTTAGCGACTAGTGAAAGTTCCCAAAGGAAGGAAAAAGACCCTCGTTCGGGGCATGGAGAAAAAACCCATAAGACCCCAAACGGTGCCGAGGCAGTTCGCCAAAAATGCGGGTGGATGCACACAAGCACAGCAGTGAGAAAGTGCATCGAAGCACATCGCATCGTAAAGCTTCGCATCGCTCTGCGCCAGCGATTTGTTCTTTGTCGCCATCATCTAGGCAGGTTGTGGACGAGATTCAGGGTGGGCATCGCTCATCGCCACGTTGGTTGGTCGGCAGTTAGAGCTAGCGCAGGCTCGTCATGCTCGTCGCAGTGTGTTGATTCGCGGATTCCATGCAAGAAGCGCAGGGTGATGTTTGGACGTGGAGTGACGACTCCGATTGAGAATTCACGTAGCTGTGTGGGGAATGACATTTTTGAGGAAGGTCCCGACTTTTGCCCTTGGGAAGATTTTTCGGCAGCCGTGCACCGAAATTTAAAGGATTCAGGCTACTGTAGCCAATTCATACCTCCAGAGGTGGACCCGGAAGACCCCCCCCAGACTAGCCTTTGGTGAATGCAGGGGGCCCACGATTTGTGCCTATTCACATACCGCAGTCCGAAGTGGCTTTCGCCAGCTTTTAAATGTGGAAGCTCGGACGCAGAAATTATGCAAACAAGTGCCCTCGACCAAAAGCCCCTCCTCCGCATGATCGAAAATTGCACAACATGTATTTCAGATCTGTTGGTCGTGGCGCCCCGAATAAGAAGCGGTACGAGACTTTCGAGGCAGAATTTGTGAAGGTGGCACAGCCTTTGGAACCGAATTCGACGCTGAAGATGCCCGCTTCGATTCGATCCCTACATCTTATTTCGAGGAGGATGAAGCGATTTTACATCATGCGATAAGGGCCAATTCTCATGCAGAAATTACTCTTTCGGTGTCGGCGGTAGCAATTAAGAAGTTAGTGGCATCCAGGCCGGAGCTTGCTGAGGATCCAGCAATAGTTGATTTTTGCAATCTGTCGAAGAGAGGTTTTGCGTTCCAAAAGGACGGGTTTTCCAGGTCGAGCAGGCTACTGATGACCATGGTGTTTCGGCGAAGAGATGCAGGCGGCAGTGGTCACACCGGCAGATGTGTGTGACCCAACTCAGACTGTTGCCAATTCATCGTTCAGAGGACCTCTTCGATGGTCAGTTGCTGACGCTGGCTCCAAACCTACATGAAAAGTCAAAGCCAGTGCACGCTCCGAAGTCGGGTTTTTGGAATGGAAAAGAAATTGACAGTTTTCCCTACAACTCATCAGAAATTCTCAGATGACAAGAAATAATCGCAGCCGAAACAGCCTGACAATGTTGGTCAGTCGGCCCCTCCTCAGGACAAGAAAATAGGGGGTCGTCCTAGGTCGCCCTTTCCTGTGCCAGCCCCTTCCTGGGGCAGGGACAAGTTTCGGGGGTTCCCCATGTGTGGCAGCAGCAGTTTCAGGGGTTCCCCATGCATGGCCGCAGCAGTTTCAGGGGACGTTTCCGAAGAGGCCGTTATTGATGCTTTCCCCCCTCACCTTCCTCCGCTTCACCGGCAGGTGGGAGGAAGGATACGTCAGCATGTGGAAAATTGGAAGCGAATAACTAACGACATTTTCATACTCTCCGTTGTAGAAGAGAGGCTATTCTCCGCCATTTATCACCAAGCCGGCAACGACACAGCAGCCACCCCTCTGGATCACCAACCGCCCCTTCGATCCGAAGCTGAAGGAAGAGGTGGAAATTCTTTTGGAGAAGGGAGCGACAGAGAAAGCACCACCCGAGACGCGAGGATTTTGGAGCCCGGCCCGTGTGATTGGGAAGAAAGGCAGAGGAAGCAGACAGATTTTCAATTTGTGCAAGCTCAACCAGCATCTAGAAAAACAACATTTCAAGATGGAGACAATTCACACTGTCAGGGACGTTTTGCAGCAAGGAGATTTCACTGTTGCGATAGATCTAGAGGATGCTTATATGCACGTTCCCCTCCACCTGGCGATTCGTCATCTTTTTCGCCTGTTTGTGGGAGGCCTGTCCTATTAGTATCGTGTTCTCCCCTTCGGCATTGCGACTGGGCCTCACGTCTTCACTGCAGTGTTACGTCCAGTGCTGGGTTACCTTCATCAAATGCATACATTGACGAATGGCTCGTACGTCATCAGGCAGAGAGGATCCTTGGTCAACAGACAGGTGTTTGCGGGTGTTCAAGGCACTGGGGCTAGGAGTGAAGGTGCAAAAATTCAGGTTGATCCCCAGTCAACGCTTCGTGTTCCTCGGGGGCGACTTCGACACCGTCCGGTTCACTGTGCGGCCTTCTCAGGAGCATATCGAGAAGTTGGAAAGGAGGATGAGCGGGCTCTGTCAAGCGACGGACATCTCAGCCATGGATTTAACGTCGGTTATAGGGTTAATGGACTCTAGTGCCAAGCTCGTCCCGTTGGGAGGATGGAAAGTGCGCCCAATGCACTGGTTCCGAAATTTGGAGTGGCAACCCCGTCAGTCTTGGATTGACCTTGTGTCCCTCGTGAACCTGCCCACCGACACGGTCAAGTGGTGGGACGACCCGCAGAACTTGTTGATGGGAGTGCCAATTCAAGATCCACCAACCGACGGACTTCTATTTAAGGACGCTTCCACCACGGGCTGGGGAGCGCACTTCGGTTCACGTCAAACGGCGGGTGTGTGGTCAGCCGAGGAGAGTTATTTTCACATCAATGTACTGGAAATGAGAACAATTCACAATGCAGTACTGGAATGGCAGGAGGATATGGTGGGGAAGACGATAGTGGTCACGTCAGACAACACTATGACCCACTTCAGAAAGGGCGGAGGGACTGGCTCTTCATTGATGATGGAAGAAACGTCTGCACTGCTTCAGCTTTGCGAGTCCCTGCAGTTGTCGTTACAGCCTCGTCACATCGCAGGAAAATTGAACGTGTTGGCAGACGAGCTGCCGCGCCAGAAAGCTCCAACGACAGAATGGAGGCTGGACCCAAGCCTTTGCCAGGCCTTGTTTCAGAAGTGGGAAAAACCTTGGGTGGACCCGTTTGCCACTCGTCTCAACAGTCAGCTCCCGTCCTTCGTTTCTCCGTTCCCGGATTCGGCAGCATAGGCGACGAACGCCTTCTCCCTGGACTGGACGGGTCAATCAGCATACCTGTTTCCGCCATTTTCGCTGCTCCAAACTTGTCTCAACAAGATCCACAGGTCTCCCGGAGAGTACATCTTAGTTGCACCACTGTGCCAGCGGCGTCGTGGTACCCGGATCTGGTGGAATTGGCAAAAGAAGACCCAGGTAGATAGCCCCTGTCAGACACCATCCTGACCCAGCACAACGGCTCGACGGTCCATCCGTCGTCTGTGATTCTTCATCTTCACGGGTGGAGACTAACTCGGATTCTCCGGAAGAGGGGGTTTTCACCTGTTGTGATTGAGAGAATGCAGGGGAGCGCGCGGTAGTCATAGAGAAAAAATTATGAGGTAAGTTGGAAGATTCGGTTCTACTGGTGTAAGGCGAAGGACATCGACCCAACCTGCCCATCGGCGGCCGACATGTCGTCATTCCTTGAGGAGCGGTTTTCTAAAGGTCTGACTCCATGTGTCATCAAGGGGTACAGGTCTGCAATCTACTCCGTGTTGACCTGTTTGGGCAACAAATAACTACTGGCCAGCGAGGACGTGTCCCGTCTGATTCGGGGTTTTGGCAACGCGAGACGAAGAATGAAACAGCGGTTTCCGAAATAGAATTTGCCTCTGGTACTGTCTGTCAAGTTTGGAGCTAGTGCCATACGAACTGATGTGTTCTGTGTCTCTTGTTACTTCTGTCCCAGAAAACGCTCTTTTTGGTGGCTCTAGCAATGGCGGCTCGGGAAAGTGAGCTTGCGGCATTGACGAGAGATAACGGCAACATCCGTTTTGCAAGTGATTGGTCCTCAGTTGTGATTGCGTTTCCACCGGAGTTCCGCGCAAAAGATCAACAGACAGACACTCCACCCAAGCCGCTTGAGATAAAAGCGTTGAAGCCGTTGGTGAAACCTGAGGGGACAGAATGGACACAGTGCCCGGTCCGGGCCCTCGGTTACTACCTAGAAAGGACAAAGCAACCTGGCCGAACTTTCTTGTTCATGCAGTAGGACCAGAAGTCTGGGGGTGTCTTTCCCCAACCGCTGTCACCCTCCAAAGTGGGCAGATGGATTTGCCAAATCTTCAGGCGGGACTGTCCGGATCATCAGGTCTGTCGAGGTGCGAGCCCATGAGTTAAAGAGCTTTGGCGGCTTCTTGGGCGTATGCTTCGGGGATGCCTTTGGATGAGGTGATGGTGGCCTGCTCATGGGCCAACGAGAACACATTCATCTCCCATTATCTACGTGATGTCAGTTCTCTAGACGGAAGTGGACTACAATGTCCCCACGTGGCAGCAGGGAGTGTGGTAGTTTTGTGAAGAGTGAATGAAATGTGCACACTGGTAAAAGGGCAACTAAGCACAAGGGAGCGTTTTGCGGTCGCCTTTCCCACTGGAACTTTCCCTAAATGGGTTAGAGAAGGTGGAAAATGGTAAGAGCACGTGGGTTCGTTACGAAGAAGTGCTTCAGTGTGACGAAGGTGAAGTGCCTTAACCCTTTATAGCCTGGCGTCCCTTCAAAAGGACAGCTGCTGAACGGCAAAAAACTAAGTCCCAACGCAAGCTTTGTGAGGGGTAGTAAAGTGAGCAGCAACAGCCCAGTGGTCAGCATCCTCGTCTGCAAACCAAGTAAATTCCGGATCGAATCCCGCGACCGACCCAGCTATCACATAGGACTTTAAAAAGAAATACCTAGTTTGACATGGGCATTAAATGTTAATAACTGTTTTTCTCCTCCCCATTCCAAGCGACAATAAAGAATTTTGCAGAGAGATTCCGGCCTGACACAAGGCAGTGTCCAGGGGTCGGACCACTAGAACGTTTTCCGAGCAAGAAGTGGTGGAAGATTGCAACTTGTGCACAGTGGAATTGTACAAAGTGGAACGAAGGACTGCTATCAATGCAAGCCAAGTCGGCTGAAGCAGTGATGTGGACAGTCTTGATCCAGGGATCAACCCAAAGAACAGGCGAGAAGGTGGGTAAGATTCCGGATAATTAGGGGTCTTTCAGTAGGCTGTGTACAGAATGTTAGATGGATTGCAATGGAAAGAGGTTGCAGGGTTCGTGCTATCCCGTCATCCTATTGGACAAATTCAGCACATACTAGAGGTTAGTAATTAAAATTAGTTTTTACTATCCTAAAATACTTACCTCTAGTAGGACCTGCCTGGCCTCCCCGCTTCGCAGAACCCTATGGAAAAGTTTGAGGGTGTCTGGAAAACAAATGTTTGAAGGCTGGTGCTGCATTGTTGGGAGAAGCGATTGTTGCACTCCAAGCGGCAGAGAAGCTAACCTCATTGCATTGCAAATGTTGCAAAGGTTTTAAACGTTATAGGGTTTAAAAAATGTGGGTAGAAAAGCAAATCGAAAACGATTTTAGCACATACTAGAGGCGAGTATTTTAAGATAGTAAAAACTAATCTTAATCAAGTTAAATTGTCATTTTTTTCAATTGTCATTTTTTTCAAGGAGGAAAATACCAAAGAAATAAACTTTATTTTTGAATGTATAGCCCTATCATAAACAAAGGAGGATGCTATGAGAATAAGAGTTGTCGATCCAAATGTAATCCTTATTTATTTTTGATATTAAAAGAGCAGTATTCCAAGTGTTCCTTCCACATATAACGGTGCCTCACAATTTCGTAATATTTTCCAAATATTAGGCAAAGGACTTACGCACTTACTTCCCTAGGAGTGACCTCCCCAGCACCACTACTTAAAAATTTGGTTATGAACGCATACATAAGTTTTTCATCAAAGTCTATAACAATTTCGACGTTGGGTGTGAGTGTTGTTGTACTCCTTCTTTCAACCACCATTTCACCCCTTGTCACGTTGCCTTGAAGTTCCACAGTCACGTGTCGTTTGTCGAGGGATGAGGCTATACTTGAGTCTAGTACAAAGGCCATGGCAAAAAGATCACAGGGGAAAAAACCGTCCATTCCAGAAGCTTCAATCCACCCAGCCGTGTGTGCCGTCACCAAGCGTAGGAACTCGCTGCGAGGAGTATCCATAGTGTTCATCTTCCGGAAGATTTCCTGGAAAGCAATTTAAACAATGTAAATACGCACAGGTTTTCACAAGGTAACACACCACCGCTCCCAGGCTTTCGTTATTCTCGCAAGTAGCAAGAGTGATTGATACTCCTGTAGCTGTGTAACTGTATTGCAGGTTCCACTAGCCATTTATGGAAAAATCAGACGAACACGAACGATCTGTAATTTAGACTCTCTAATGTTGGACGGTATACCACGGTACCAATACCATGACTTGACAACATACCAGTTTTTGCTACTGCGCCTTTTGCGGAATTAAGTTACGAGTCGAGCTAATTATTATGTTAAACCTCATTACTTGTTGTAATTAAGTGTAACCTAATGTGTACAGTTACGTTAAAATAAAAGTGTCAATTGTTTTGACATTATTTTTTAGCCCAACAGGGATATTTCGAGCCGACACAGCACTGCTTAAGCTTATTAACTAATGCTAAAACAGCAGCCTCACTCGTGATCATAAAATCTAAAGGTGAAGCACATGCTTTTGAAATTGCTGTTGAATTTAGACGTGTGATTGTTACTGGTAGTTTCTTAGTTTTACGAGTCACGGATCATGTATGTTTCAGTAAAACCTTTTCACTATTTGATAGTGTAAAGCCACAAGTTCCGAAGGAAGAGGGAGAAGACACAGAATAACCACTTGTGAGTGAGAATGGGGCCAACCAGTCAATTTGAACCAGCAGGGGTGAAAAGCAGAAAGAAACACTGCAGTTCATATTGTGGCTTACTCGCAATGTATGTGATTGAGGTTTTTATTAAGCAGCGAGTTGTTGATAGGACTGGAATTTTAGTACTGCCCAGTTTCGCGGGGGGGGGGGGGGGGGGGGGGGGGGGGGGGGGG
>JAHWFP010074700.1:17745-40163 GCA_023313725.1 Lithobius niger
AAGTTTTGTTGTTTTTTTTTTTTTTATTTCAATGCTCTCACTTCACTCCAACTCTTTGCTCAACAAACTTCAATGCTTTGAGTTTTCAGTCCCGTCACTCTCCGACATTTCCACATCTGCGACGTCATCTGGGCCAAGTAGGAATCGCTCGTCCTCTTCTTCCAGGCTTGACTTAGAAGTTGTAGTGGATGGTTTTGAAGGATTTCCCGTGGGTGGCGCCATTCCAAGTTGGTCCAGTTTTTCCTGTGCGTCCTCGATGGGCGTCCTGGTTGCCGAAGTGGAAGGAACAGCTGCACCCCACGAGTAGGCCATTGGTGGGGGGAGATCATTTGTATATCTCATCCTGTAGTAGGCTGACGTTGGATGGTCTGGGCGGCCCAACTGCAACTCGTACTCGTCTAGTACCTCGTCCCAGTAGTCATGTGACATCGTGGTGCTTGGCTTTGCGAAAAAACATTTTCGCCCCTGGGCCCCCGTCCAGACTTGGCATGACACGTGCTGTTGCCTTGGCTGCATGGTTTGGGTTGACTTCTCTGCCGTTAACTTGATTGTTGTTTTGCCGCTAGTTTTTGCTTGCCCAGATCTCTCTTTGGATTGCCTCTGCTTCTTGTGACGTCTGCCACTGCAAGATCGGTTTTGGGGTCTGCAGCCACCTCTAGATTCTTGGGCCAAATTACCAGGAGCCATGGAATGTTGGTTGCCTTCCACCTTTGATGCTGGTTTCCCTCTTTCCTTCCCTGCAGTTTCCACTTTCTTAACTCCTCCAACTTTCTTCTTCTTCCCATATCCCGGTTCTTCTGGCTTCTTCTCATCCTTTTTTCCCTCATCTCCTTTTTCTGCCATCTTCTGTTGCAAAAATTTTCCTCCTCGTTTTTTTTTTCTCGCTGTTGCAGACCTCTGCTGATGCCGGCCACTGCCGTTGTGATTTTGCATTGCAGCTTGCATACGTTTTATATGAATGTGTCTACACGCATTTTTCGCTGCTTTGCGCATCACTTCATCCAGGTATTGCGTATGCAAAACCATGCAAATCTGCCCGCAGACCTACAAGACCCGGAAATCGTCGCACAATCGCGCCACTCAGCTCGAAGTTACCCGTTTTACCTCGTTCCCGTAAACGCTGTTTTGCTGGTAAAACATCGTTGCTTTTCAAGCCCAGGACAAGACTAGGTAAGTATCAAGCATTTGTACTTAATTAGAGACTAGACATTTGTTGAATTGAGTAAAAAAGGTTTCTGTAGGTAGAATGTGAGAAATTAACTTTCACCATATTCCCCTGCCTACACCCGTTTTTTTTTCCCGGGAGTTGGAGATTTTTAGGCCTACGCCCGTATCCCCCCCTCCCCAATTCTTGCCTTGTAGGTTGGGAATAGGTGGCCTTCGCCCCCTGCACCCCCCTTGTCTCCTTTTAGCCAAATTTGAGTGGAACAAAATACATTTTATTTCTGTATTTTATGCGTATTTTTTGGTGTGTAAAACGTGTCTGAAATTGCCGTTATTTGCGCGACAATTCCATTTTCGTCCCCACTCATCCCCTGTTACCTCCAATCACAGCTCCATTACATGCATGCTTATGATTAGTAACTGAATGAGTGCAAATCTTGCGATTTCTTGGTTTAAGGGCTTAAACCGACTTAAGAGTGGGTACACGAAAAATTTTTAACCTGTGGTATTGAACTGCCGACTCCCCCCCCCTTCCCCCCGCTTTCGCAAGTGGTAAGAGTGGTTGGGTTTGTCAGGTAACACTGGCTTATTTTTCTGCTTCTTAGGGATAACCTGCTTCTTTTTTAGCTCAGGAACAGTTGGTGGTGTTACATTTGCTGGGAAAAAGAATGGTTTAAGTTGAGCAATATTCAATGGACCGATTTCACCTCCATTTGTAATATCGCGTAACATGTACGTTTTTTCAGATTTCTTTTCTGAAATTACGTATGGACCTGCAAATTTTGGCGCCAGGGATGATGCTATCCCTCGTGCTGCATTTGACAGGGTATGTGTGCGGCGGACGACATAATCACCCACCTTTAGGGTTAGAGGTTTATGCCGCCTGTCATAGTAGACCTTTTTCTGTGCCCTAGATGTTTTCATGGACAGCTTTGCCAACTTATACATCTCAGAAAAACGCTGCACGATCTCCATTTGAACCTCGGTCTGGTTTTTGGTTTTTGCGGGGGGCGGTCCCTTCGTTAGTTGGGAGAGCTCATACCCCCATGGACCAGCCGGGTTTCGTCCGATGTTCAGCTCACTGGGAGTGAACTTACTTAATTCAGACACAGAACTTCGCATTGCAAATGCAAATTCCTGCAAATGAAGATCCCAATCGTGATGGGAAGCAGTGAAACAACGTAACATGCGTTTTATTACCTTGTTCTGTCTCTCCATCACGTTAGCCTTCGGGTTGTAAGCGGTTGCGTAATGGGTCTTGATCCCCCATGACTGCCACAAACTACGCCATATGTTAGCTATGAAACAGGGGCCATTGTCCGAAAAAATACGTGAAAAAAAACCCCACCGGAGTACGACATCTTTTACGCACTCGGCTACCTGTTTCGCTTTAGCCGTCCTGAGAGCAAAAAGTTCGGTCCAGGAACTGAACTCATCCAGGACTACGAGTATCCAGCGTCTGCCTCTTCGGGTTACTGGCAAAGGCCCGATGAGATCCACCGACACTCTCTTCCAAGGGGCATTGGGAGGATCTATCGTGGTCAGGAGTCCAGCAGGTTTCGAAGTTTCAGTTTTGCAAGTCTGACACTTCTCACAACTGCGTACAAACTCTACGATATTCTTCCTTATGCCAATCCACCCCACCAATTCCTGCATCCTTCTTAGAGTTTTAAAGACTCCAAAATGGCCTCCCAGAGGTGAGTTATGAATTGCAGCAATCGCGTTGTGACTTAGCGACTTCGGTAAAAACGCTCTGAAAAGTGTATTACCTTCAACTACATCACGAACGTTACGTGAAACATAAGTTTTATACAAGATCCCATCACGCAAGCAGAGCCTACCTGGGGTAAGGATGCCTCCGTCCACAGCCGATGTACTGTCAGCTACATTGCCTAGTCTAGCAATCTGGCGCGATGACCACTGGTCACCATTCTGCGCCGTACGGATTTGTTCCAAACTGGGAAATCCGTTGGGTCTCTCGGTCACTTTTACTCGTTCCACCTTACAATCTGCAATCAGTACTAGATTTTTGGCTTCATCCTCGTACATCCTGTAGATTGCATCTGCCACTTGGTTTTGTGATCCCTTCTTGTAACGGATTTCAAAGTCCATTCCCTGAAGTTCAAGAATCCACCGTGCTAGTCTCCCTGAAGGCTGTTTTAAGGACTTCAAGAAGGACAACGCCGAATGGTCCGTCTCGATTAAGAATGGTGCATTTTCAATGTAAGGTCTGAACTTACGTACAGAAAACATCACCGCACCCATTTCCAATTCAGAGACGCAGTGTTTTTTTTCAGCATCTGATAGTTTGCGTCCAGCAAATGCTACAGGTACGAGCCCACGTCCTTCGACGTGTTGGGAGAGCACTGCACCAAAACCGGAAATTGAGGCATCTGACGATATTTCGAACCTCTTATCCAAATCTGGTAACGCTAAAACACAGCCTGACAAACTGTCTTTAAGCTCTTGCACTGCAGTTGAGTGTGTTTTGTTCCACTCCCAAACCGCATCTCCCTTCAGTAACTTGTAAAGACAAGCTGCCTTGACATGGAAATCCTTGATGAAGGCCCTATAGAAGCCCATCATCCCCAGAAATCGGCGGAGCGACTTTACGTTACTAGGCTCTGGAAATTCCTGGATTACCAATACCTTTTCTGGCAGTGGTGATACCTCTTGTGGCCTGATCAAGTGCCCCAAGTAGGAAATTTCCTTTGCACAAAAGTGAGCTTTTTTCAGGTTCACTGTTAATCCAGCTTTTCCTAGTCTGTCTAACACGTCTGAAATGTGCTCCAGGTGGGTCTGGTAATCCTGACAAAAAGACAAGATGAAAGGAGAGGGACGATATAAAATTTCCGAAACATACTGAGAATTTCAGCAAATCTTTGGTTTACACCCCTCCATTATTAAAAGTCCTTGTGAGCGCCAACTTAGAGTTTGAGTGAAGCCCGTTTTTGGAGTTGATTAAAGCTCAGTTCATAATCATGGTTACCATCAAAATTGTGCTATTTCAAACCAGCATCAAAATACACTGTGCGACTTAAAGCGTGAATAAAATATAGACCAGTGACACGACGTAGTATTATTGTATATAACCCTATGCTGGAGCCTTAATGGGTTAGCTGCAAGGGGCACTGCAGAGAGAAACAGAAGGGCGTCACACTGAAGCCGATGCTGTGAAGAGTGATTTCTTAAGACCTAAAACGCGCGATTTTTGTTGTTGGAGAAAACAACGTTATTTTAAGCCTAAGAAATCCGCTCTTCCGTTGTTTTCCCTCCATTTTTATGTAGTGCACCTTGTAGTTATGCTCTCCAAAACCCATACTGGTGCCAATATGGCGGCAAATGTCACTGCTCACAGAGTTTTTAATCTATTTATTTTTCCTTATTCCCTCTTACTATTGACTTTTGAACGTCAGAATTGTTCTGGAAACGCATCCGTCAATTTCCTGGTAATAGGTATGCGGATATTTCCTTATAAAACCGTAAAATTCCATCAAGCTGACGCCCACGTTGAAGGAAAAATAACAAGCAGAAGCAAATGGTGACTTTTCTCAGTCAGCAACTGCAGCTCGCAGAACAAGTTCAAGCTCTGAAAAGGTAACACATTTTTAACGTCATCTGTTAACTTCATTTTTAACTTCATCTGGATTGAATGTTGGTTAATTTAATGTGTCTTTAAATCTAGATTAGCGATTTACGTTAGTGAAAAGAATCGGCAACATTTATTAATTTACAGTACTGGAATAGAATGGGCAGCATTCATGCCAATAACGCTATTTGTATTTGGTCAAGCTAATGAGGTAAAGTACAGCTTTTGAATTAAATCGTCAGTAACTCAGAACCCAGACGAGGCAGAAAAATACGGTTTCCGGTATTTTAAACTAAAAACTCAGAAGTATCCTGCGGGCTGATCTTTACGGTGGGGATATCCAGTTGAGGTTTACACTTAATCCTTGGGTTAAGCTCTGTAATGAGGAAAAATGGTGATATCCATCACGAAATAAGTTGAGGGCTAAGCAAAATTTAGCCTGAAGGTCGAGGGCTAACTTAATACTGCGTAGTTGGCCCCGTGCTGTATAAAGCGGTGATATCCATGTAGTATTAGCGTTATTCCTGAGCTTTAACAACATTTTAACAAAGCTAATTTAACCTGAAGGTCGAGGTCTAAGGAGTAAAGAGCTAACAAAGCCCCAACTTAGTCCGACATGGATATCACCAACTTTTTTTCTCCAGTCCACTAACTCCCAGGTCGAGGATTAGTTAGATCCAGGGTTAAGCTACTCCGGGGCTAGTTTAGACCTCAACTGGATATCCCCATCGTTAGTGCTTGAATTAGAGGTTTGTATACGATGCGAATTGTCAGTTTGAGTTTTATATCAAAGACAAAAGTCAAACTATGGGTCTGCGTGTCACTCCTGTATACCTAATGGGTTGGTTTGCGTGACTTTTTCAGGAACCTTACGATATGTTCAAACCATCAAAATATACGAAAGGCGATACGGAGAACATTCAGAATATTCACCTACAAACAAAGGTCCAAGCAAAGGTCCAAACAAAGACATAAAACAAAAATGACTTATAATCTACAAAAGGAACGTTTCTGTAGATTATAAGCTATTTTTGTTTTATTTCTGTGTTTCTGAATGCATGTATCCTTTGTTTGTAGATGAACATGATTTGTTGGCTGAAAATAAAAATTGGTGGTATTTTAGGTGCTTTGCAAGTTCTTGCCCTGTCAGGCGGTATGCCCATCTTTGTTTAAGCCTCTTAATTCGTAAGTAATTCGTTGGTTGGAGGAATATTCGTTTCTTTAAGTTTAAGAATTAAAGTCAGAGAAGACAATGTATTTGTATTAACGGATGTCATTAGCACTTTTTTTTTACTGCAAAAGAAAAAAAAAACCAACACTCACAGAAAGTCGAAAACAGAAAACGCACCTTGAGTTAGATTGTAGTTGTGGCTTGGAATGGGTTGTGGGATTTTAGTTGTGGCTTGGAACGGGTTGAGTAACACACACAAATTTCGAATTGCGTTGGATGTGCTAAACTTAACCGCAGATCTCTACTTCGAACCTAATTATTTAAGCCATTCTTTCTATTAAATAGGGTAGAATAACAAATTATCCAGGTGTCGGGTATCGGTTTAGCAGAATCGGTGTGAGATGGTATCGGTGTCGAATCTGAAAATATTGTGGTAATTATCTAGAATAAGTGACTTTTCACGCTATTGACTTAATTCACATTTACTTATTTATTTTTAAAAAGAATTATTACAACATGTTAAAACGCTACGTACAGCCATAATGAGGCCGACGCCATACTGTGTGACGAGAGGGCAGCAAGAAAACCTGATTTCGACCAGAACATTAGTAAACGGAAATTATCTCTGGCCGGCCAAGTTTTTGGTTGCGGTTTCTGATGTTGTATGTTTAGCCATGGCGAACCCGGTAGTGCGAGCGAGGCACATAATTTGGGGGGGAAAAAAAAATATCAGTTTTGTGACCGTCATGAAAAAGAAAATATTTGTTTCAATTTTTTCCCGTAAAATCTGAAAATTAAAGTAAATCAACGTCATTGTTCACGAAAATGATGGTCATCTGTTTCCAAATTAGCTGCCGCGCTCGCTGCGGCTAAACGTATAACTTCAGAAACCGTAACCAAAACCGTGTCCGACCAGAGATAATTTTCGTTTACTAATGTTCTGCTCGAAATCAGGTTTTCTTGTAGCGCTCTCATCTCACAATATGGCGTCGGTCTCAGTATGGCGGTTAGTAGCGTTTTAACACGTTTTAATAATTCTTTTTAAAAATAAATAAGCGTTTGTGCAGGTTTTCGTTATGATTTTCTGAACCATAACGATAAAGGATTCGCCAGGTAGGTGAATTAATGTCGATAGCGTGAAAAGTAGTTATCCTTATAATAATGCTGGACTCGGCTGAGCAGTTAAAAAAAATGCCGAACAATCACTCCCTCGCCTCACGCCCGCATTACAAGTGGACTCTTCCATTCTACCAGCATGGCATGTGCAGCCGGGAGGAAGCGGTCGATCAACTCACATACGGCTCACAATAAGATTTACAAGGCACGGGCACGAAAAATGTCGGGGAAAGTGTGCCGGGAAAAGGGTGTCTGTAATTCATGACCGGCCCCGTGCATAGCACTGGCGTCGTCTGTTTCTAGATAATTGCCAAATTGTACCACTAAATCCTTATTAAGAGTTAAGATTTTTTAAAGAGAGGAACGAGGAATCTTGAGGGCTGTATTAACTTGCTGCCCCAGCATATAATGGGAACAGCACCCAATCGGCGGTTTTTTTTTTACGGATACAAAAATGCATTCACTTTAGGATTTTTTTAATATTAGCTTTTCATGTCTGCGTCAGTAAATCGGTTGGTGGTGCATAGATCAAAGGAGGCTGTGGTGCTGTTTCGAGTGTAGGCAAATGTCAAATTTTTATTTTCAATTTCCAGGCTTTAAAAAAATACCTGGCCAGTCAAATGGTAAAGTACGCTAATCCAGATTTTGTTACTCTTCATTCCTAGGGCTCTTTATGTATACGCTCCCGCTAATATATATTCAGAAACGTTGGGATGTATTGTACAGTTAGACTTCATCTGTTCACTTTAGGTATCTTCTTGTTTGATCTTAATGTTTAATATCTGAAAGTTCACTTATACTTTCGCTTATAATTATCATTAACATGTGCTAAACAATCTTCAATGTAGTTTTGAGAAAACAAACTTTAAGCGATGTTAGAAGTCAACTGAGCTGGAGCCAGGAGCTCAATCCTGCTACTTCTCTCCCAGACGGCCTTGTGCAAACAATGGAATACAAAGCGAGATTTACAATATGGATACCCCCATGTATGGCATTTATTTGCCATACACACGACTGAGCGCACGTCACTGTGTTGCTAGCACACAAGAATATTTCGCATGTTCGAGCGCACGCAACCGTGATCAGCCGTGCATTTGAGCGTACAGGGGGCCGCCCGCAATAATCAGCTGAAACCTGCTCGTTACTTATACTGTAGAATTACGTTTACGAATGTTTAAAGAATACACTATAGTTTGTTCCACATTATGTTTTCAGAAAACTGACTGGATGACGACTCGTTTCCTTGCACTAAGAGTGCAAAAACATGTGGATATCACACTTGTAGACTCAACAAAATTACTGTTAGAGTTTACGAATGGGACGTTTATGAATTTTTTGCACTCGTAGTGGAAGAAAACGTGGCGTCATACCGTCAGTTTTCTGAAAACATAATGTGGAACAAAGTATAAACTAAAATACATGGTGCACAGGTAGCTGCGAGCACTGAGACGTCATATTCGATAGGCGTATTGGCCCCGGCTGTACATCTCTGGCTTCCTACAGACCGGGTTCGATCCTGGCAAAGGGAAGTGTACGGGTTTTTCTCCGGTTGCTTCTTGCCCGTTGCACGAGGGTTTCCTCCGGGTACTCCGGTTTCCTCCATCTTGCGGCAAAAAAACAACTGTTCCTGGTGGTGGTAAAACCTTCCACTTAACATCTGCCACTTGGGCCGTTAAAAGCTGTACGCTTATTGGCCGATATTATTCTATATTACGTCTATTATTATTATTATTATTATTATTATTATTATTATTATTATTATTAAAGTACAAAGTTAGTATTTTAACTTGCGAAGTTCGCAGTTGTTAAAGTGTGCTCGGCCTATCTTGAGTTCGCCGTAGAACGAACACAGATAATCGATTGTACGTATTTGGCAGCAGAGTGCCTTGTTGATATCCAAGATGGTTACAAAAACAATGGCGGCCGTCGATGAAAGCCGTCCCCTCCAGGAAGACGTAGCCGCTCATAAAATGCTTCCAGGACTCAAGATACGCCGCGCACAGAATAAAGTTATTTTGATGAAAAATAAAAACATTGCTGATAATCTGTTAAACAAGGACTTTTTTTTTACCGTAAGCAGATAAGTATGAAACACCGACTGGAGGGGCGCGCGCGCTACTAAATACGTCGATATTTCTGTAATCCTGAAGCGTATGACTCAAGCAATCGTAAAACTCCGGATGTGGGCTCATTTTGCCTGTGCACTACCAGAGCCACATACAGTAAAGGCCGGATCATCTGTGCCTCCCACAATGCTCCGCCAAACGGCGAATCAAATAACGACGCGGCAAATTTGCCAAGTGGCGTCATCGGTTGACAGAATTTGGAACCTTCGTCGGTTAGTTTGAAATTTCGCCGCTTGGAGTAGAGATGGCAGCACCTAGCAAACTTGCGCTTCCATCTATGTCAATGGTTGATTTTACTCGCCTAATTTGTCTTGATCTGATTCGGCCTTTACTGTAGGAGGCTCTGGCACTACATACACGGTTTATTCTTCCCGTGCGCTAGAAACACGGTGCGCTCGTAACACGTGTGCTAATAACACGACACCGTCACGGTTAGGCTAGAAAAAAAATGTTGAAAAGAAAAAAAGACTTAAAAATAAGGAAAAAACCTTAACAATGGCTTTAAATCGTTGGGAACCAGCTGTGATTTTCTTAGTGTCAATGAATCCTTTTTATACTTAAATAAATAAATATAAACTTCGTTGCAGGAGCAACAGCAAAGGCAAGGGCCCTAGCGGTTCTCTGATATATCGATACCAACATAAAAGGGATAACATTAGAAATGTGAACAAGAGGACGTGATGGAGGGGTTATAGTGCAGGATGAAAAGTAAAATTCGGTTTGTAAAATGTGGGCGAGTGACCGATAATGATGGTATGTATGTGCAGTGGCGCATCCAGGAGTAATTTTTTTTTGGAGGGGACAAAATAAAAACTTGGATCCGACAGCTGACGCATTTTCAATGACGTCAGTGATTTTTCTTGCCTTTAAGAAGCTTAGTTTGAGAAATTTTCTTGACGGCAACACATTGCGTTCTTCTTTGATCGGCGTCGATGCAAATAATTTTTCACGCTTTGGGAGGGGAAGGACGTTGCGGAAAGAAAACACTGGCTCGGAGTGCTCAGGCTCGTCGGATCGAAAACCCAACAGATAGAAAATATCGCATGGCCCGTGAGATAGAAAAATTTTCGACCTGACGGGAAAATGTATTTCTATCTCACGGGATTTTTTTTGGATGTAACGGGAATTATTTTTAAAATTTATGATGAGATTTTTCACATAAACTAAAATTATATAACCAAAGTCAATCAATTCTTCTGCAAAAGAATAGCAAACAATAGGATTAAGATCATTTCAAGCCTTGATTTTATGCTATTAGTGTCAACTGTTTCCAAACTCTACGTTTATTGAGCATTAAGTACAGATGCAAACCTATTTACGTTGCCTTTTGGACTTAAACGTCAGACTGCCTGAGGAGCCGTTCAAGTATTACGTCATCAAGAAATTGACCATTTTTAACCCCCTCCCCCCTTCGTCATCGATCGTCATCAATTGCTCGATCCCCTCCAGTATTACGTCATTTCCAACCTGATCCCCTCCCCCCATAAGAGGGGGTGTTTTCCCTGTATTTCCCTATGTTTTTCTGAGGTCCTTTTTTGCGTTTTTCCACCCTTTTACTGGGATATCGGTGCTTACGTCATCAACTGGCCAACCCCACCCCCTCAATCACCACCAGCTGGCGAACCTGCCCCCCCCCCCTTCCAGACGACGTAATACTGAACGTGCTTTGAGTGGGATTTGATCCCACAACCTTTGAAACCAAAGGCCGTTTTGTTTATATTTTGCACTAAAACAAGTCTGTGACACCATAAAGAATTCTCACAATTATTGTCACACTTAGTAACTAAATTATAAAACAATTCTAAACCAACAGCACAACAATACTAAAACAAATGAAATTCCTTAAATGCTACGAATGCAAACCGCAAACAATTGAAGCAGCCTATGAGTTCTCAATACGATATAGCGCCAGGCAGAAAAAAACAAACAGCAAAATACAACAGACTACTAATAATCGTATTTTGTGGTGAGCCCTACAGACTGGTTATGCCATACTGGTATAACCGTGCCTTTTTTTCCCCCCGTGAGTACAAACACAAAATTTTATTTGATGGGAAAACAATTCTTATTTGTTGGGAAAATCATACTTTCTATCTAACGGTATTTCCATCCCATGGGACGCTCGATCATTTCGATCTGATGGGTTTTCGATCTGACGGGAGGACACCGCTCGGAGAACGAATTTGGATTGTTGAGAGCGTTGTAACATGAACCTACGTTATCTTTCGTGGCGCGGAAAAATGAGGTCTTCTGATGTCAGTAGAAAAGAAGTCGAACTGTTTGCAATTGCTTAGTTTTATTGTTAATCTCGGGTCTTGGGAGGGGCAAGTGTCCCCTTTTACCCCTCCCCCTCCCCCCTCTGAGCGCGCCACTGCGTTTGTGATTCGGTGAAAGGCTAGCTGCAAATTCTAATCCAGGCACCTCACTCGAATGCTATGTTATTGTAAAAAAAAAAAAGGTGGTTTAATAAACTAGGTTACTTATAATACGAATTATTTCTACGGTGTTTTAGCTGTTGGCTTATTTCAGACTTACCTTGAAGTCGATTAATAATTATTAAATAACTAGAGGAAGCCCGTGCTACGCACGGGGCCAGTCATGAATTAAGTTTACAGATCCACTCCCCCCCCCCTCACTCCCACTCTCCACTTCCAACCCCCTCACTCCCACTCCCCCTCCAACCCCCTTACTCCCACTCCCCACTCGCACTTCCAACTCCCAACAACCCACTCCCAACTCCCAACTCCCATTCCCAACTCCCCACTCCCACTCCCATTTTCGCACACACTGGCTAAGAAACCCTTTCACGGATTAAAATTGATTCAATCCAATTTTTGCTCACACTAGCTGACAAACGGTGATTTTTGTTGGCCTCAGTCACTGAATCTGCGCATCCAGTGGCCGAAATCAAGGATGAATCGTTTAAAGAATGTGAGCGCTGAACCATAATCTTTGATTGTAAACGACTACTTTGCAAGATAGCAATGATCAGCGTCGTGCTCAGCAGTGATTGTTGTTGTCCACTTTGGAACAATTCAGCTCAGCTCTGAAAGCCTTCATCTGCGAATTAAATAAGCCATTGCATCGTTTCCAGCTGCCAATTTTGAGGCCTGGCCTCGAAATTAACAACGTATAGCTTAGTTTGATTTAAAACTTTACGCATTTAGCTGAAACATGGATTCTTTCGTCAGATTTTATTAGAGGCCTTGGCACACAGCCGTACGCCCCTCCTAACCTAAAAATACACTCAATTACATCAAGAACTCGACCAACTTAATAAACATCACAAGCCAACAAACTCACACACCAGCGTAAACATTCTTTCATTAATTCTTTCATTTTACCCATCAACAATCAAACGTTTGGACGATAGTTTTCAATCCTTAGCACGTGCACCAGGAATTATTAGGCACCGTAGCAATGACATTACGTGATGGTGTTAGAAGACTGTTGTTCTCAAATGTTGTTTGGCACTATGTATAGTTTTAAGTTTAGTGTAAGATAGAGTAGGTTTGTAGAAGGAGTGCATAGCGCTGAGGCTGATAGACTCCTGTAAGATTAAATAAATAAATAAATAAATAAGACATTACACGTGCACGAAAACAATGAGAAGCGATTAAAGTGATTGTTTTCCTTCCGGTTTTCCTTTAACTTTCCTTTTCCTTTTATCAGCTCAGCCGGGACCCAGAATTATTATGTAGATTAAATGAACAGCCGTTTAGAAAAAAAAACATTAGAGCTCGTATCCCCGTACTCACAGCCGTGAAGGTACACGAATAACAACGGATTAGAGTCCACTCAAACGCAACGAACTGTAATTTGAACTCCAATTCCAGGGAATAATGACTGTTTTCACGTAATTGTTATGTCAGTAAGTGAACGCAGGTTGTGTTTGAAATGTTTAATGTTTGTGTGCGTGTGTATGCTTAATTTGTGTATCATACTTGTCTGTGTTTGTTGTTTTCTATTTTAAGCGTGTTTCGTGTGAGTGGCTATCTTTGTATTTTGTGTGCATTTATAATTTCTGAGACAAGCAGACTCCCAGTTCGGCATTTTTTTGGCTTCCGGTTGATGGTTTCTGTTTTAGTTCTAGTTCATGTGAGTACTTACGTGTTCATTTTCTGTGGGTAATTTTTTGAAATATCCAACTGTTTTGTTTGATTGATTAGTGATGTAGATGTTTGTTTACGTGTGCATGGAGGCTGGCCTGTCACAATCCTTGTTTCCTGGAATTGGAGTTCAAATTATAGTTCGTTGCGTTCGAGTGAACTCTAATCCGTTTTTATTCGTGTACCTTCACGGCTGTGAGTATGGGGATACGAGCTCTAATATTTTTTTTCTAAACGGCGAAGCCGTTTTTTGGTCAGTTAATTTGTTGGCTTTTTTCGCGTCCTTTTTAGTGAAAGTGGTACGATTTGGTCTATGTTGTGTATGGTATGTCCACTGCCCACCCAATTTTGTTTGCGAAAAAACGGAACATTAGAAATTGCGTATTTCTGTTCAGGTTCTGCCCAAGCTTTGGTCTAAGTTCATTATTTGATGGCAACACACTAGCGTGTGTCTAGATTTAGCATGTATTAGCTCGATGGATAGTGGATTCTGTATTGTTGCAGGCAGATGCAGTATCATGCAAACAATCGCAGAAACAATTCAACTGGCTTCCCGACGCCCGCATTGAAGAAGTAAATACGTCATTCAGTCATGTCGGCCGCCCAATTTTGAGGCCGAATTAAAGACTTGACGCCCTATGTTTTTAAACTGAAAGATTTAAGCGAAAATGATGACCATTTCATTTTGGTTCTCGGCAACGAGTTAAAACTGTAATAAAGAAGATACCACGACAATGTTATTTTCCCCGCGCCCGAGCATTTGTTGCATTTTGTTCGAGTGAGCTATAATCCGATCTGCTGCGCCTCGCGTATTGTTGCACCATTGTTATATGTTGTAGCATTGTAACATTTTGATATTGTTAGCCGCTCCTCCTCCGCCTCCGGTCCAGTTTTTGAAAATTCTCGTGCGCAAACGAACTCTAATAATAAGCACTGCCTGCCGGCTGTGCTAATAGCAACAGGAGTACGTGATAAACAAACCGTAGTCATCAGTGTTTGACCAAATCACCTGATTCATTTGTCTCTCCAACTTGTATATCCAATGTGTTAAGAGTAAAAATTCGAGCCTAAACTTGATGCAGCATCAAGGGGTTTCCTAAAACTACCTAAAGAACTTACATACTGAGCCGTCGCTATACGTGGAAAACAGGATTTTCTTTAATTCCTTAACGATGAATTTATTTTGTAGTAGAAAAATTGGCCAAGTTACGAATAGTTTAACTCGAGCCATCTCTTGATGAGTTAATAGAACTCAGATTGTGTTGTGTTAACTACTGTGTAACTGCACTGAAATAAAAGGTGTCCATAACAAGCTAAACGAGTGAACTGGTTTTATAACTTGAGCCATCTCTTGATAAGTTATAAAACCAGTTCACTCGTTCCTAAACATTTTTTTTATACCCTACTGGGTAATCAATAAAAAAAATATTCTGAAGTTGATCGGTTTAATTATACCGATCAACAGTATACCGTAATCTTTAACTATACTGAACAGTAATCTTTAATTATACTGAACAGTAATCTTTAATTATACTGCACAGTAATCTTTAATTATACTGTACAGTAGTCTTTAATTATACTGGACAGTAACCTTTATTATACTGAACAGTAATCTTAAATTATACTGAACAGTAATATTTAATTATACTGTACAGTATAATATCGCTTGACGCTCCTTAATTTGTAAGTTCTCAGCTTGCTGAAATTTCTGACTCTTGTAAAACTAGTGAATGCTTGACTGCTGGATAACCAACTGTGTAGATATTGCAGAATCAAAGAACATGTTCCTAAATTCACCCTACAACTCAACGACATCACCACACTTCATCAGAGTTGTTCCTAAACGCGCGATCAATTTTCCGATCCCTCAGCATGACGTCACTGCTGAAGCGTCGAACTCATTGGCTCCTCGAAGCGGTTTTTCAGCTGTATCAACCTACTTACGATGTCGCAATACCGGCTGATTTTTTGGCTAAGATTATTTACACAAATATATTTAACAGATGGTGGAGGAAGCGTGGTGTTCATCACAGCGTCCCCACTGAACTCGTCGCAGAGCACTTATGTAACCCAAGTGGGCCTAGTCTCGATTTAATCGCTTTCAAATCACATGAGGTTTTATCGAAAGTAGCGTGTGATAGATAGCATGAGCCAGCCCAGAATTTCGATCGTTTATAGGTAAAAACGCACCCGATTTGAAACGCGAAACTCGAGACTATATAGAGCTCCTGATCGCGGTAACGACCGTAATAACGGGTACAGAGAGGCATCATTACACCAAGTAACGTGTTGGTATGCCTACTGAGTGCTTTAATGTAGCTCTGATGTATATACTAGTACAAATCTAAGCGTTTTACTCGAAGAAAACTGTAAATGAAGATGGCTTGCAGTAGTACAACGTTATTACTAATCTATGATTGTCTGTTTTTAAAAGGAAACTATTTCCGATTAACTCCTTTTTCAACTGTTGAAGTCATCTCACTCCAAGTGAATTTCAGACTTGCCTTTATATTATATTTATTTATTTATTTATTTATTTACAGTATTTGGTCGTTCTAATACAGAAACGATGATTTTCTACGGTGTAATAGCTGCTTTTGCTTTGGTGGTATTTTGGCCAGCCCACGGTGACGCGATCCCCGCGGAAAGAGCATACTGTAACTGCGATCAATGTAATTGCATGTTCGCAAGGTCTGCCAATGTAGAAGAGAGGATCCTTCCAGTTCTCACCACTCCTGTACCTGAAAGGAGTGACAGAATAGCGTGTCCTTGTGCACCTTGTCCACCATGCCCCTAATGTGTTCGCCTTTTGGGGGAGTACAATGTGTAGCACACACAAAAAAAACCGTATACTTGGTAGTATAATGTGTAATAGAACTCAGATTGTGTTGTGTTAACTACTGTGTAACTGCACTGAAATAAAAGGTGTCCTTAACAAACTTAAACCGTATTTTTTTTCGCAATAATTCTGTGGAGCCTTATACCATCTGCAGCATACCATTGCACATGAAGAAGAATCACCTCAATTTTAAACCTTAATAGATGTTTGAAACTATACATGCAGAAAGTTGGGCAACCCCGTAAAGGTTTGCAGGAGTAAAGCCTAGCACAGTGGACGGCAACACGTTTCCCATTTTCCCTCTTCCCATTTGTTTTTTCCTTGAAGCAACTTCTCACTGTGCGAATGAGAACATGTTACTGTTGGAATCAACATGTTCTCATTCGCACAGTGAGAAGGTGCTTCAAGGAAAATCAAATGGGAAGAGGGAAAACGGGAAACGTGTTGTCGTTCACTGTGCTAGGCTTTTCTCCTGTAAACCTTTACTCCATACCGAAAATCCTCTATTTGTAGCCCGGGCTACTGGTTGAAAATCAAGTTTTTTTGATCCGGCTTCAATAAGAGACCCGGCTTCAATTTATATGTTCTACATGTAAATTTCCTTTCCAAATTTTGTAGTAGAAACAAAATTTGGAAAGGAAATTTACATGTAGAACATGTGTCTGACATTAAAAATCGGTAAATAATATCACATAAATGCTTTTATACCATTACTTTTTAACGGACCTTAAATTAGCGGATTGGCGTCCGGCAGAGCCAAAAAAAATCAATTAAAAAAAACCGGTTTGAAGTATCTGCTTTACAAATTTGAATGTTTTACGTTGTTAAATCCACTAAGTTTACAAAAAAAAAAAATTGGTTTTTATAGGCTGATGTGTACCAGTGGCAATATTATTAAATATTTTTTTTAAATGCGCGTATAACCATAAGTTAGGTTTTTTTTTAACTTTCGGTACCATTTTCTACAAAACTACTGCACAGAAAATCTTGATTTTTTGCAGGGGGCTTCCTTAGGTAGTTCCGTATATAACCTACTACAATTATGGTTTTCCATGGAACACTCAAGTTTTTATAATTTATAATATATAATAATAGCGTTATTAATTAAACATATAAATGTTACAAATTTATTTCCTAAACTATTTGGAGGACTTAAATAAATCTAGTCGAAACTCTACACAATGATGTGTTTTACAACCCTACCAAGTTTCAAAGCTGTAGGTCTAACAGATTCTTCTATAATGGTAACTGAAGTTGTGACATTTTCCCCATAGAACTACACGGAACTACCAAGTTACCTTAATAAACTTAAACATGGCGGTAGCCGTTAATAAATAGGAACACTTTTCAAAATCAAGCCATTTAACCATGCTATAACTAGAGACCCGGCTACAACGCTAAAGACTGACTACTACTAATTCCTGATGGTGGAAAACTGCACCCGACTACAATTACAGACCAGCTATAATTGAAGACCCAGCCACAAATATAATATTTCCGGTATGCTACTTGAACCAGAACTGAATCTCAAATCCCAGCAGTTTCTTTTCCGTGTCCTTTATCGCTTCAAGCAAGAGAAACGCGCAGTGATGAAATGGTGAACCAACTCCAACCACAGGTGCGTATAATAAACCTAATTGGCAGAGATGTTTTTTGGAGAGGGGGGGGGGGGGGGGGTGGGGGGGGGGTTTTTTTTCCCCCCCCCCCCCTTTCTTCCTACCTCGCGCCATCTTGGTCTCGGTAAGCAAATGTAGGCAGGATGACGAGAACTTTCTTCAGGTGCAAACCCGGAGAATCGAACAGGAAACCTCCACTCATTGTAAGAGAAGAGATTCTGTCCAGACTAGACCCGAATCGATCTCGAATTGCTGAAGGAGTCTGGTACACTCAAACTATCATGGGTACACTGACAGGGAAAGAGCCCTAGGTCTTTTTTTTTTTTGCAGTTCGTGGCCGGATTGATTTCTTCACACAGCTAAGCTTAGCTCTGTTCTCCCCCATCCAGGCAGCAACATGACTAGATTCGATAGAATACTCTAGATTAGCATTAAATCACAGTCATAGAAGCACAACAATTTGAATTTTACTAGCCACATGAGATTTATCGAGACTTGTCCAGACGATCACCACGTTTACATAACCACCTGAAAGCGCTTCGGATGGATGACTGTCGTGTCCCTGTGGCTCTCAATGAATCTATAATCATCTACAAAATTGCTTAGTAGGAAAGTTTTTGTAGATTACAAGTCATTTTTGCTTTACCTCTTTGTTTCTGAATGCATGTGTCTTTTGTTTGTAGGTGAAAAGGCAAGAATATGATTTGTCGGCTGAAAATTAAAATATAGGCATTTTATGTGCTTTGCGAGTTCTTGCCCTGCCAGCCTCTTAATTCGTAAATTAATTCGTTGGTTGGAGGAATATTCGTTTCTTTAAGTTGAAGAATTAAAGTCAGAGCAACCAACGTTTTTGCATTAGCGGATTTCATTAGCCATTTTTTCAATGCAAAAGAAATTTAAAAAAAAATTAAAAAAAAAACACTCACGGAAAGTCGAAAACAGAAAACGCACCTTGAGTTAGATGGCTGCATTTTAGTTGTGGCTTGGGACAGGTTGGGTACCGCACATAGTATATATGAATTGCGTTGGGTGTGTTAAACTGCTTAACTGCCGACCTCTATTTCGAACCTAATTATTTAACCCACTTTTTCTTTTAAATACGGTAGGATATCAAAGTGGTATCGGATACTGGTGTAGGAGAATTGGTATCAGATGGTATTGGTGTCGGATCTGCCAAAATTGTATCGGTAATTCCCTAATATCAGGATTATTTAAGGAGTTCCGTAAGAACGGAGAATATTGGGCAGTATTAACGTGCTGCCCATGATGCACAGCACCCATCCGGGGAATTTTTTTTACTGCAAAAGCACATCTACCTTATTAGGAATTTTTAAAATATTTGGTTTTCTTGTCATCTCGCTACATACATTGTGGGTTATCCCGTCAAAACAGCGCAGAATGACGGCGTGCAACAAAACAGCGATGTCATGATAGTGCAACAACAATACAGCACACGACACAACAGCGCATGACAAAACAGCATGATGACATAATATTGCGACGGCAAAATAGCTTGTATAAAAAAGCGTGTGACAAAACAGCGTAAAAAATTGATTGAAGCCGATGAGATTTCGAGAATTGGCACTGTTCTCCTCATATCAAAGTACTACAAAGATAGTGCTCCACAATTTGTACACACTACCAAGACCAATTTTAAAAACTGACGGTTGAGAGAGGTAATTGGTTGCTTACTGGCGCTTGTTCAGTTTTACTCATTTAGGGCATACAAAATAACATGTAATAACAGACTGCAGACAAGATGATAATAAACTAATAAAGACAATGAGACAGTAAATAACAAAAATTACGTACAGTTTAGCATGACGAATACCGTGCGTTTCTTTTCCATCTAGCAATTTAGCGAAAAATGAGTATGGTGTAAAGTCAACGTCAGTATTACACAATACACACGAACCGAATGCCGTTCGTATTCCCGCAGTTTGACGTTAATCGCAAACCATACTCTTGTTTCGCTAAATTGATAGATGGAAAAGAAACCCACGGAAATATGTCATTGATGCTCGACTATCTTCGTGGCATTGCCCACAACTTTCAATTGCAAGTCTAGTCTGATTTTATAGTAGTGTGTTTGTTTTACTTTTTTTTTTCCCCTGTCCATTTAAAGTCATTCTTTGCTCCCCCTAGCTACGTTTTCTACCGCTCATTTTTCTGTGTGCTGTGATGCTGGCCAAAGCTGTTTACGTCAAAATTGATATTATGGATCCAGAGCCCTGAACATCCCGCTTTAAAACAACTTTTTGTCTAAATTGTTTTTCGTCTTAAAATGTAAGATAGAACAAACACCACAAGCAACAAATTACCCCTCCTCCCCGCAACATCTCCCACACCAGCACATAAAAATGATCTAAGGAGTGTAATTGCGAAAAATTATATAGTTTTTTCCACCCACATTATGTTTTCAGAAAACTGACTGGATGACGACTCGTTTCCTTGTACTATAAGAGTGCAAAAACATGTGGATATCACACTTGTAGACTCAACAAAGTTACTATTAGAGTTTACGAATGGGATGATTATGGATTTTTTGCACTTATAGTGGAAGAAAACGTGGCGTCATACAATCAGTTTTCTGAAAACATAACGTGGAACAAAGTATAGCTTTGTGATTTGAGGAGAGCATTCATTTTCTCGAAACTTCATTGTTTCAACTTTTTTCGTTGTTTTGTCGCATGCTGTTTTAACCCACGCTATTTTGTCGTCGTGCTGTTAATGTCGTCACGCTGTTTTGTCGTGCGCTGTTGTGTCGTGCGCTATGGTCGTTGCGCTGTTACGACGTCGCTGCTTTTCAGGCTCTTTTGACACATGTCCATTTTAGCAGGAGTACACAAAGATCCCAAGGAATGAGGAGTAACAAACTCTGATTCAGAGTATACTTTAGGCTTTGACGGGTGATATAACTTTTAAATCGCAGCCAGGGTATTGAAAACAAAAATTCGACATTTGCCTATAGACTCCAACCAGCATCACCGTCTCCTTAGATGGGATGTGCGTTAAGGAAAATCTTTTTTTTTTTTTTTTACGGTTGCATGTCTTTCTGTAGTGGTTAATTGCGACGATCAAATGTTATTATTTCATTGAGTTACGTCGAAAAAGCCTCGTTTCTATAAGGAAACAACGATGTTTAAATTTGCCGTTTTTTTTTTAAAGTCTGCTTAATTACCACTGAAAATGGGGACGGACGGACAAAGTCGTTGCTGTAGTCTTCTCAGGCGTTTCGGCTGTACAGAAGACTATAAATGACATCACGCTTCAGCGTTTTTGGAACGAACTCGATGCATCAGCGATATGTATGAGCGTATGTTCACCATCAAGCTTGAGCTGTCAAGGGTGTTTCTGTTTAGCTTTAAGTTAAATGCCGGCTGTGACGTCACGCTAGCTCAACGCCATGCTAAATTTCCGTAATTTAAATCCCGTTGACGAAGTGTGCGTCATCGCAAAACGCGCGGGTTATCAAGTTACCCCACACTTTGGCCGATAACCCACACTTTTGACACTTTTGGATCACGTGACCTGGATCACCAACAATCAAATACAGTATCCAAAAACGTAACGCAATAAAAACGTACAAAAGGAATTACCTATCTTGCCAGGATGGCCCGAATGAAATCTGATCCCTGCTAACTCTCACATGTCTGGCCCATTTCTAAGTTTATTCACTCCGTCTAACTCTCCACCCCCCCTCCTTCCACCTCCAAACTAACAAACTAAAATGGAATGACTTTCATTCATACCGATACAGCTATTAGTCTATTACCGTAAATTTGAAACAATTCTCAAACTACAAACGCACAAAATGAATTACTTACCTTTCCTGAATGTCATTTTTATCCCTGTTGCATCTCATATCGGCGTTTATTCACCCGGGCGGATTCGAAAACAAGGGGAGCAATTTTCCGACGTGAACCCTTCCCAACAACGCGTCTGTTTAATCCCCACCATAAACGAACCAAAGGACTCGTCCGTCTATCACCCACTTCCCCCTCTACAAACTAAAAAGGGATGACCTTCATTCCGTATTTCTTGAAGCAATTTTCACAAAACACAAACACGTTTTAATTAAATAGAAGTTATAGCTTGACGTCTCAACCGTGGTATGAATTGATTATTGGTGAGGAACGAGTGGTTATCCACTTTTAACCCACGGCTGCGATGATTTGCCCGGCTCGACATGCTTGTCTGCTCCCGAGGCTCCGCCCCTCCACATATTTGCATAGTCTCGCCGGGAAAATCATCGCAGCCGTGGGTTAAAAATTGATAACCGCTCGTTCCTCACCAATAACTATTACTTATAGTCGAGTGACGCTTTGTTTTAGCTCAGCGAGGACGCTGTGTATGAGACTATCTCCACCATATGTTAAATATATTTACATAAATAATCCTAGCAAAAAAAAAAAAAAAACTGCCGGGACGACATCGTAAGTAGTTGATTCAGTTGAAAAACTGCCTCGAAGCGGCGATGAATCCGATGCTTCATAAGTTTCGTCACGTTAAGAGAACTGAAAATTAATAGCGCGTTTAGGAACAACTTTGATGATGTGTCGTGTCTCCGTTGAGCCTTTTGGTTAGTTTAGGAATGTGTTCTTTGATTCTACAATATCCTAACAGCTGGTTACCCAATATTCAACAAAGATGCATACAGTAACATTCGTGTTTTAGAAGAGAAGGAA
>JAHWFP010074702.1:15158-51416 GCA_023313725.1 Lithobius niger
TCTGGCGTGGCGGAATTTATTTGTTTTGCTTCCGTGTTACCCCGTTATCATTCATTACTCTAAGGCCTAAGCTAAGGAATTCTTAAAGAAATGAACGTCTTACTGAATGCACGATTTACTCAATGTAGGCTTACATCTCAAGTTGCAACGATAAAACATTGTTTTGCCACGTGTTATAGAAATTGTGTTGTGTCGACTTTCTTTTAAGTCACAAACTGAACGTTTTGTTTTTTTAACACTACGCAAAGGAGAATTACTAGTTGCTTTCAAGGTGTTTTTTTTTATTTTTACTTGATTAACTCGATTTGCGATTTTCATGTAAGATCGCAAATCAGGAAAGTAAAAAAAAAAACAAGTTTCATTTTCATAAGTTTCGCTTTCGCCGTAGGAGTAATGTACGTGGAATTATTACGGTGTTTTTATTTTCGTATTAATTTTTTTAATTATTTTTTCGAAAAAAATGTTTTTCTTAACTACGAATAATGGAAAAAAAATATGTTTGGGGGTTTTTCTACGCAAACAGCGCCGTGATTTCGGGGGCAAACGCTTGCAGGTATCTGGTGACACTAGATGGAAGTTTAAATTTCTGTGTGTTCTTCTTCTCTTGACAACATGTAACATCCATTGTTTTCAAACTATTTCTGTTGGCTTAATGAAGAAAAACGGTGTTCTTCGACTTAAAGGGGGATTGCCACCAGCATCTACAGCCATTCACCGCTATCTAGTTTTGTCTAGCCCTTACTCTCAACAAGCGAGGGAACACACAAATAAATTTCTTTTTACACAACAAACAAACCACGTGCCTCTTTAATTATTGAGTGTAAAGTTGGTGCGTGTACGTGCACCATGGAGCAACCGGTAAAGTTAAGCCTAGTGTAACAACGGGCGCTTTTTTTTTATTATGTATATAAAGAACGACCGTTTTGAAACGCAGACTTTGAACCTCTAGATGGGCGCCATCCGGTGACAGTGATATCGTTAATCTTGACCGCTTCCTCCCTGGTGCACGAGGACGCACCAACTTTACAGTCAATGATTAAGGACACAAGCGGCTTGTTTGTTGTGTAAAAAGAAATCTCTTTGCGCATACCAACGTTTGTCGAAATCAAGTGCTACATAAAACTAAATAATGGTAGACGGCGCTAGATGCTGTAGCCTGCCATTCAGTGAATAGGAAGTTTTAAGTGAACTTTTCGCTTTTCAGACTGGTGGTGTGGAACATTTTTTGTGCTTTCAATTTTTCGCCGGTGTCATCGCCGGTGTGAGGTCAAACTTCATAGTGTCCGCGGCCTATCTTGAGTTCTCCGCAGAACGAACACACATAATCGATTGTGCGTTTTCAGTAGCAGAGTGCCTTGTTGATATCCAAGATGGTTATAAAAACAATGGCGGCCATCGATTAAAGCCACCCCCTCCAGGAAGACGTAGCCGCTCACAAAATACTTGCAGGACTCAAGATACACCGCGCACACAATGCAGCAGTTAGTAATTCTTTGTTGGTTGGCAATGCTGCGAAAGCAAGCGTACGTAGAAAATTTTGTAAGAAAATACGAATACAACCGGCACCAACATTGTGCACTACCACTGTGATATTCATTTCCTATAGCGCAGTGACATTTGCCGCCATATTGGCACTAGTATGGGTTTTGGAGGGCATAACTACAAGGTGCACTACATAAAAATGGAGGGAAAACAACGGAAGAGCGGATTTCTTAGGCTTAAAATAACGTTGTTTTCTCCAATAACAAAAATCGCGCATGTTAGATATAAGAAATCACTCTTCACAGCATCGGCTTCAGTATGACGCCTTTCTCGTTCACTCTGCAGTGCCCCTTGCAGCTAACCCATTAAGGCTCCAGCATAGAGTTATATCCAATAATACTACGTCGTGTCACTGCTCTATACCAATGTTTACTGCTAATTTTTTTTCCGTTTGTTTTCTCGGCAAATTTCGCATTTATGTTTTTCCTTGGCACGCTGAGCCAATTAACATTTCCCTATACAGATGGCCACGTCACTAAAAACCAAAAATAGCTTTGGGGCAAAGGGTCTAAGAGCGAACAAACTGGTTGGGCTCGGTTAATCGAGCTATCAAAGAAACAAACTCAGCAATAATTTATCTATTGTGTACTTCCGACTCCGTTTCCTTATACATTTTAAATCATTTCCTTAACTTAAAGATGAAACCCCACCTTAAATAGTTTGGCGACTGAATGTGGGGGTGGGGCAGGGGGAAGAGGGGGGTTGGGGTTATGCCATATTTTACATCATGCGTTTTGTCGCCGGGGAAGACAAATCGACCGTTTATACACCTTCAGGAATCGAGCGTGCAGACGCAATTAAAAACTGATTATAAATAAATCGTCGCTGAGGAAGAAAACTTTAATTAATAGGTTAAGCAGAGTGGGAGGATAAAAGCTGCATTGATTTAAGTTGTTGAAAAGTTGCTAGATTTAAAGTAAAGCTTAAGTTGGCGTAACTCGAAAGGGTAAACAAACGTAGCAGTACGAAATAAAATCACCTCCTGATAGACAAATGGCCCACAAGTGCATAAAAACATCAAACGCAATTTAATTTTCGGTCATATTGGCTGACTTGGTCACAATATAAATCAAGCTTGACACATCGTAGGCTCACTGGTGATCCGCCATCTTGGATTCAAGATGGTGGATCACCAGTGATCTGACGATGCGTCAAACTCCGTTTTTTTTATGTGATTGTTTGATTTTTATTGACCAAGGTCAACAAATACGACCAAAAATTAAAATTGGGTTTGATGTTTTTATGCACTTGTGGGTCATTTGCCTGTCAGGAGGTGATTTTATTTCGTTCGATCCCATTTTCTCACAAATTAAATGGATTGCAAAACATAACAGTGTTTCGGTATTTACGTCTGGATGTTATGCCCCTTCAGAAACGGGTAAAAAGTATAAAAAAAACGACTTCACACTAGCACTTTATACAACTCACCGAAGAGCTCAATGCTATCACTACCCATCAAAGTTATTTTTAAACACGCGGTGAATTTTCCGATCCCTCAGGGTGACGTCATCACTGTAGTATCGGACTCATCGGCTCTTCCAGGGGTTTTTTCCGCTGAATCCACCGACTAGAGATGACGGACCCTTAGTTTTTTTTGCCCTAGAATTATTTACGAGAATATGATTAACAAATGGTGGAGAGTGTCGTCACAGTGGACATCACCATTAAACTAAAAAATGGTGGCATCATGTTATCATGTACTATTGATAATGATTCTGAAGTGACTCGAAACGTCGAGTGAAATTGTTATGTTGTGCACGTTATTGGCTTTTATTCCTTATTTATCGCACAAGTGCTTTTTTTAATTCGATCGATTCGACTATAGAGAAGTGGCAATAACATATTATTCACCGCGGAACTTGCACTTCGAACCAGTCGTTAGGCTAGCTACAAAGGGCACCGGATACACTATGTGGAGGTAAAAACGTTAGCTTAGTTTCGAATTTCTTGGACCAAAAATTGCAATTTTTTGGATTTGTTAGTAGCTGCTGCAATTGTCAGCTAAAAGAATCTCCCCCTCCCCCCGATTTTCACCTTAATATGCTTCGTAGCATAACGGATTGGACAAAACGACGTTTTTTTTTTAGGGCTAAGAAACAGTCACAAAGCTACGTTTGCTTGACAAACAAAGCTAACGTTTTTACCTCCGCATACATCCAGTGCCCCTTGTAGCTAGCTCGATGATGGCTCCAGGCGAATTCCGCACTGAATTACCGCTCGATCAGTAATAAACGAATTCAAGGGCCGTTGTTTAACTTAAAGCTGCCTAACAACTGCCTTGACAACGCAAGTATAACACAAAAGTGATGGTGAGCATACAATGGTGAGCATTCGTTCTTAAAACACTTGTTTCGCAGGTCCAAAAAACGCACGTGTGCACCGGCGCTTAGTGGCTCACCACCATTCCGTTTTCCTACCACCATGAAGTGGTTGAAATTTTTTATTATTATTATTATTATTATTATATTGTTAAATCTTTTATGTCTTTCTCGAGTTTCATTTTCTTTTTTCTTTCTTAGATTATTGCATGAATTCGACAAGGCAAGTCGTAATGTCTTCGGTTAACCTATATATTTGCTTAATGTTGTAAGGATTAGATTGAAGACAAATACCGTATATATGCTTTCAACATTTCAGCCAAAAGAGCAGATGTGACTACTATGCTGAATTGCTGATGACTTTCACCGCTCCCACAACAACTACAATCTGAAGCATTAGGCTACATTTTCACCTTGATGAAAAGTTGGCTCGTTTAGAAAGAAAGGTAAAAACTAACACTCACGTTCTGGTACTGGGTTTGAACTTTAAACTGTAGCACGTTCTGGCAAAAGATGGGTAAAACACTGAACCCAATGTGGAAACGTTTGTTACACTGCGAAAAATGTTCTATGTAACAGTTTTCATTCTTTTTCGGAAAGTCTGCAGAGTCTAGCGCTATCTAGTACTTTCTAGCATCTACGGGATCTTGCTTAGGAATGCACCAATGAGATTTTTTCAAGGAAACAAACCTAATCGAAGCCTCTTTAATTATTGAGTGAAAATTTGGTACGTCCTCGTGCACCTGGGAGCAACTGCAAAGGTTAACGGTACCACAGCCGCTAGATGGCGCCACGATAGAGTCTTTAGATTATACTATGGCGCCATCTAGCAGCCGTGATTTTGTTAATCTTAATAGCTTGATCCCAGGTGCACTTGGACGTACCAGATTTTCACTCAAATAATTAAGGAGGCTTCGATTAGGCTTGTTTCTTTGGGAAAAAAAACAACTTCGTGGTGCTTTCCTAAGCAAGATCCCATACATGCTAGATAGCGCTAGATTCTGCAGAAGTTCCTCAGGTGAACACCCACCTTTAAAGTCTCGTTGAAAGGGTAAGAATGAAACGATGCAAGTATTCAGGCTCTGTCTTTTTTCCTTTAACGAATATTCGATGACCCTGAAGCCCTCTTTCAAAATCATCCCATGTCTAACTTCATTACCATGCGAGGTACATCATCTACGTCAATTACAATAAACCAACGAAATTCACGAGATGGCGAGAACACAGAAAAACGGATTGTGTGTCCGACAGAAAAGGAGTTAGCCAAGTAAACTACGAACTTAACGGAAAGGTCGACTACACACCATGCGCCGCGATAATCCCCCACCCTCACTCATCCAACTGCATTTGTTGGGCAGTAGTTTGTAGCTAGCTAGACTCCATTTCCTGCGATGCCGTTTGATTCTCAATTTGTCTATCGCAAACATTTATCCATTGGTGCAAGTGACGTGGGATGTAGCTCGTATAGAGCAGCGTCATGTGACGTTATATTGGCTACAAGCGAGATAGCTGCAAGGGGCACTAGATTAAAATGGAGGGTTAAACAACGGCACTTCTAGTCAAGGCAGTGCTTTGAAATCGGATTTCATTGGCTTAAAAAAACGTTGTTTTCTCCAATCCCTTATGCTGGGAGATTGTAATCGGATAATAAAGATTCCACTTGCTTAAAAATGTCAGCAATTGCCAGCAAATCGACAAAAATCGCGCGTTTTAGGCCTAAGAAATCCACTCTTAACAGCATTGTCTTCAGTTAAGACCCCCTTATTCTCTCCCTTCAGTGACCCTTGCAGCTATCCAAGTTACTGGCTCCACCATAGAGTTATATACAATAATACAATGTTGTGTCACTGCCCTATACCAATGAAATACGAAACGGAATGATCTTGAGACAGCACCTCAAGGCCAACGGTGATATTTTTGTTGTTTGTTTTGTTTTAGTAAACTTCTTTGAGTCTTAGGCTACTTCATCTAAAGCTAAAAGACCGCTTGCACAAATGAACCCGTTTAAATTTGAACTTTATAAAGACATTAGAATGAGGATGTGCAAACCCTGATGACAGTTTAACCTGACAGTTGACAGTGTAGCTAAAAGAGGTGCACGGCCTGATTTTTCGGGTGTTTGGATAAGTTGTAGTAAAAGGCCTGATTTTTCAGTTGTTTAACTCAACTGTAGCACCAAGCCTGATTTTTCAGGGGTTTGGCTGAACTGCGGTGCTGAGCCTGGTTTTTCTGGCATTTAACTAAACTGCAGTGCAGAGGCTCATATTTCGGGTGTTTAACTAAACTCTATAGCATAAAGCCCGATTTTCAGGTGTTCGGCTAAACTGTAGTGCTAAGCCTGATTTGTCTGGCGTTTAATTAAACTATAGTGCAAAGGCTGATTTTTCGGGTGTTTGACTAAACTGTAGTGCTATAAGCTTAATTTTTTCACGTGTTTGGCTAAATTGAAGCGATTGATGTTTATAATTTGGTAATAATTAACATCAATCGCTTTCAAGTTTCCAATTTGTGTAGCACCCACAAAAAAATCCAGCATTGACCAACATTAGAGTCGGGTGCCTGCTCACTGGGAAACTTGTGGCACGTGGTACTCCTCCCTCTTTTTGGGAAGGGGGTAAGTGCTCTTTTCTTAGACAACAATGACAAAAACCATCAAAACATAGACTATTTGAGGATTGTAATACTGAATCCGGGGTTCCACCGACTCATATACACGCCTATTTGTTTAGTACTCTGAATGCCGGTTTCAGGAATAGAGTACCGGCCTTTACTTACTTCTTCGATTGAAAATGTTGCCGTTTTTCCTATTTTTCTTTGCCTTTGTTTTCCTATGGTGTCCTTGGGGGCGCGCCCGGCGGGGGGGGGGGGGGGGGGGGGCGGGCGAATCTCAAGTTAGTCTGTCTTCTTAATGTCTTCGTCTCTTCTTGTTTGGTCTCTTCTTGTCTCGACAAGTCTCGTGTGGTCTGGAATTTCACGAATCGCCGTTTTTGGTTTCGGTGAAAGGTGGTGATGAAAAACTTGAGAACAGTTTTATCATCACGAATATCCTCTCCTCTGTAACAGCTTTTGTAAACTTGAGTGGTTACTCACAAATCATTGTATTCTAACTTAACGTGTAGGTTAGGTGATGTGGGAGGGGCAAACATTTCTTAATTTTTTTTATATTGTCTTTGTAAATATCTTAGGGCGCATTCTATAAGAATTAAGACCAACGTTGTCAATTTCTACATTAAATTGAAACCGTGTTTGTCAGCGTGTTTGTGAAACCGTGTTTGTAAGCTTAGTCCCTCTAAACTACAACTCCGTGCGATTTGTGGAAATTTTTTTTTTTGTAAGCCGATGTTCCTCGTTCTCGAACACCATTGGTCAGAACGTTCTGATTTTTTTCAGAGGTGTTCACATAGTGGTAGGCATTTTTTATCATAAATCGATATACATACACAATCATGACTATTTTACGCGACGTTGATTAAATTGATATAAACGTTTAGTATTTTTTCTGCAAACTAAACACCAGAATTGCATACAGCTGGCACATAATTTTTACGATGATACAGGTTAACACCACACAAAAATGCAAAACTCTAGGTGCTATGAATGCTAAGAAAAGGGAACATAAATATGCGACATTTTCTCCATTGAAAAGCGCTGGGCGTAAATTAAATAAAAAAAAATTGGCAATACTGACAGCCTCATTTACAAGCCCTGCCGATTATTGCATTATTGGTTACGTTTCAGTTGTATCTCATCTTAGCAATCTTATCTGTCTCATCTGAAGGGGGAGGGGGTGTAACGGGCCGGGTCACAAACGGCTTCATGCGCCTCAAATTTGGTCTCGATCCGCCCAAGCATATTTGGAAGGAGAAGGGCCGTGGAAATGTGCTCGTTCCCGTGATGGTAATTGCGTCCTGCAGAAAACTAGAAATTCCCTAGCAAAATTGTCTCTCTCTCTTTCGCGAAATAGACAGGACGTTACACGCTCCTTTTTCCTGTCAGCATTAATGTAGGGGAATCATAGATTCAGTCATTAAAAAAATTAAATAAAAGTTGTGAAGATCCGTATGGTCGGCGTGTTTCTTTTGCACCAATTTTATTGTTTTTCTGCAAGAACTTAAAAGCAACTGATAAAGCTGGGAATCGACGTGAAAATTTGAAACGAATACGATGTTGGAGTCAAAACTTCCAGACAGACAGAAGCCACGATTGAGAATGGGTTGATTTCGGTTTTCGAAGTTTCGGTTTGGTTTCCCGTTTTTCACCAAGTCCTGTTTCGGTTTGGTTTCGATTTTCAACAATATCTTTACAATGTATCGTAAAACAAATAAAACTAATTACGATCGTTAATCACACATTGGCGGTTGTGACTTATTCCCTTTCCAACAATAAACATACCCTTGGGTTTTGAATTCCGATGGGGGTATTCGTAAATATGGAGTGGGTGAAGCGGGAGGGGTTGGGGACGCTGAAGGGGATTTTATTTTTGTTGTTATTATTCTGAGAACAGAAACGTATTTAAAACAACTTGAAAATCACTACCGACCTCTTTGGGGATCGATTGTTAGAAAAACCCGTCGTAAGTTGGCGACGCGAGTCAGTGTTGCAAGGTTGCTCGGCCCTCGAGACCGTCGAAAATGACGTCAGATTCACGTCATTTTCTACATTCGCGCGTGTCGAGCAACTCACCCCAGGAAACAGGGACTTGTCGTCCGTCGCGCGCGCGTTGCATGAATACAGCAAAAAAGTTGACCGGAAGTTACCGGAAGTTGACTAGGAATCCTAGTCTGGGATAGCAAAAACTGAAAATCTGAAAAGCTTTTCAGTTTTTGCTATCCTAGTCAACTTCCGGTAATGGACGGGGCTTTTCCCTCTATGCTAAAACGCTTCTTAGGTCACTCTGGACACCGTAAGAATACAAATAATGACTTTGAACGTGAGACAAGTTAACAATAAAGACGGTCAGCGCGAGTTCCAGAGATTATAATAGCGCGTCAGCGTAAAATTTAATAACGTTCAATCCAGGTGTCAGGTATGTATTGTTCTACGATATGACTTCTGGTTGGTTTCACCCTTCAATTATATATATAGACTGTACGCGACGGACGACAAGTCCCTCTGCCCCAGGACGCTATCCATTTCGCTGTAGGCTACTTTGCTCGCTGTGCTGCTTGGATTCCCTGGGAAGACTAAAAAAAAAAAAGCTCGCCATTTCGTGTAGTTATTTTCCTTACTGTTGAAGTGTTCATGGTCATTAAAGGCACCGGTTCACCAGGAATGAGTCGGTAACCGAAACCGAAACCGAATTTTCGGTGTTTACTGAAAACCGAAACCGATTGGGATTTTGTCTCGGTTTTTTGTACGGTGTTCGAAAAATAAAAAAAATTGATTAAATTTTTTTTTAATAATTGTCATTTTCTAGGTGGATAAATGATGGCAAAGCTCCCAGTCATTAAAAAGAAACTAGTAGAGGAATTAGTGACACAGCTAGACCCATGGTCTATGACGCTGCTGAAAGTGAAAGCAGGAGTGAGTTGAAGGTAGTAATACTACTGTTACAAGAAAAAAAAATCTAAATATCTGGTTGGGGTGGCCGGTGGTAAAAACTGATACCGAAACCGCGGTTTTGTGGACGTGAAAACTGAAACCGAAACCGAGTAAAAAAAAAATGAAACTGATCTATCCCAACAGTTCACCATTTCGATAGCGTTGCCCAAATTCTAAACACAGCATCCACGTTCCAGATTCTCCGTCATCCAATAGGCTGATGTGGGTCACGTGATCTGGTTTTAGTTATGAAAATTCGCGGTGCTGCTGCGAAGCGTTATTCCTTTTTTTTTTTTTTTATTTACCGCTAGTTTCCTTCTATTGCTCAAAGATTCTACGGTGGTGCATCTAGGAGTTGAAAAGGTGAAAAAAGGTGCCTTTAAGCGGTTATTTAGATCTGCGGCGACATTAAACACGGCGACAATAGCAACGAAATAGTCCGTCCATTATTAGCCAACGTCGGGGAAATGGAATTGGAACACGCGACGACCATCGGAATAGCCTACGTGGTGATTTTGAGACGATCAGTCCTAGCCAGGGTCAAGTGAAGTTTATCGTACACTCCATCTTCCATTCATGCACCCGTCGCGTCTTAGTAGGTGCATGCTGGTTGGCTAGCTCGCAGACTAGAGTCCATCAGACCCGGGTAAAGTCCGACAGAGGTTACGTATTTTTATAGCATCCTATAAAAAAAAATAGCTCACTTCCGTTCACGAACCACGTGTTCGTGTTTAAGATAAGGGGAATAAGAAACTGACGCCAACGAAAGCAAAATTAATTTTTTGTTCACGTCCGAATGATCATTTACGACGTTAGCAAAATTACGAGTTTACATTTGAGCCTTGGGCTTTCTAGTCAATCGCGAGTCGCAGCTAAAAAAAAAAAATTGAAATCTTCGCCTTCAGAGTGTAGTGCTATGAAGAAGGAGCATTGCCACATATTTCACAATAAAAAAAGTTGATATTTTCACCAGGATATGGGCACGTAATAAATAAATATCCGACCGTTATGGAAATTTTGAAGGAATTTTTCAGCCATGTTCATGATCAGAAAGACGGAAAGAAACTTTACTCAATATTCAACCCAGACACAGGAATTGAGGGTTTTGTTTCGACGATTTTTTTCCGAACAATCTGCAGCAAAATTCCACGCTGACATTGACATGTATGTCCCCTGTTGGGTAGCCTAATTCAGTTACTTCCTGAAAATATTAATTCGCTAGCAGTTTAAGGCTACACAAACTGTTTTAAGAGAAAATTTTGCGACGTTTCGTTTTCAAGTCGTCTTTATTTTTCATGGAGATATGAGTCGACAACTGCTTGCCGGCGTTGTCGATTTATTTCTCCACGTAAAATTGAACAGGGTTTAAAAATTAAAACTCCACGCCAATTTTCTCCTTGAATTATACCATACGTTGTCTTCGCAAAACAGATCTGAACCAAAACCAAAACAGAGTTTTTTTTAGTTATAATAAGTTGCCGCTTCTAGAATTGCGAACGTTTCAAATCAGTAAGTCAGAAATGTAAGTTCGTACCCTGAATCGAATCTTAAAGGCACCTTTTCACCTTTCCAACTACTATAGTCTGTTTCACATTATGTTTTCAGAAATCTAACTGTATGATGCCACGTTTCCTTCCACTACGAGTGCAAAAACATGTAAATATCCCACTCGTAGACTCTAACAGTACTGTGTAGAGTCTGCAATTGTGATATCCACATGTTTTTGCACTCGTAGCGCAAGGAAACGTGGCATCATAGAGTTAGTTTTTTGCAAGCATAATGTGGAACAGACTATAGATGCGGCACCGTAGTATCTTAGAGCAATATTAAAAAAATAGCGGTTAATAAAAAAAATAAGGAACAACACTTTGTAGCAGCGCCGCGAATTTTCATAACTAAAACGAGATCACGTGACCCACATCAGCCTATTGGATGACGGGGAATCTGGAACGTGGATGCTGTATTTAGAATATGGGCAACACTTTCGAAATGATGAACAGGCTCCTTTAAGAATGGACTTTGGTTCTATTCTTCACGCTTTTTACATATTAGAAAATCTAGTTCTGAATGACGCTAATAATTTAGAGGAAGAGGATGCTCAAGTTCCAGGGAAGCCTTACGGCGCGGTTTACAATATGGGTCTAAAGAAAATTAAAAATGGACTCTAGATATGACCATCACCAAATCTAAAACTACAGCTCACCCTCTCCCCACTCCCACCTTGGCATTTCGGTATACAGCAATACGAACCTTTCGTTTTGAATTCAATACAACACAGCGAGACGCTGGTTGGTTAAATCCGAGACAGTTCTTCTAGGAAATTTCTAGGATTGTTTACATGCCAAAATCTACGTGAGCACAAACGCATTACAAGGCCCCTTTTCTTCCCGAATGCGCAGGAATTATTCGCAAAAAAGTCGGTGCTTACACAAAGAGGGAAGAACGCGCTAATCCAACGCGAATTTTGTGAGGTGTAACCAGGAAACCCCGAAATGAGCCAGATCAGACGAATGACTATAGAGTCATGACCTCGAAATCACCTGGACACCAGTTCGAGTTTCGCTACTGACCTACGTACGTAAGGGACTTTAACAAAAAAACCTGGCTCAGAATGGCCACTTCTTTGTTCCGTTTAAAAGAGAAGTGTTCTTTGAGTCCAAAGGCAGTGTCATGTTTATCATCAAGTGAGAGTGTCGTCTGCTTCCTTTGTACCCAAGATTCAAAAAGGTTTATGGTGCCAACTCCTCTCTCCGAATACTTTTTCGGGCCCACAGTACCTTGTGTCTTGCAGATGTGAGCATACCGAATGCCATAAAATATTTTCCTTTCCATTGTTCATATGCCCTCAAAATGGAGACAGCGTCATTAAAATATTTCTTGTCCTAATGCATGGAGAGGGATGAGCGGGCGGCCCCCCCCCCCCACACGGCACTGGTTTAGGCTACTTCAGAAGCAGCAGGAGAAACCGTGCAATAATCATTCACTGCATCTCCAGAACAACCAGATCGTGTTATAGGGTTAAACCCAATCAACAAGTGATTGGGCGGGCAGAAAAAAATCTTCGAAGAAAGGTTCACTGTAAACACGTCTAGGAAAAAAAAAGTACAGGCGGGTAGGGAGCCGAGGAGGAAGTATCTATACATAGTCGTTGTATTTTGTCGTGTTATTACAGGTTATGTTGGTTAGGAAAGTTGCCTTGGCTAGAATTTCACCAGGAGGGGTACGCGTTTCACTAGGAGTCAACTTTTTTTACGGATCCCCGGATTTTTTTTACGGAGCTATTTTTTCTCCGGGCAGTTTTCCCTCGGATTTCTTTTTTTTTTCTTCTATTCTTAAATTCATTGACTTGTCCGTTGATCTTATTTGCTAACTGGATTGCTGACTGCCCCAATCTACTATTTCCATGCTTTGGGCAATGCAAAAAAAAACTCCTTCTCCCAACCCGTCATTGATAGGAAATGCAGGGTCGGTGGAGAAGAGACGCCCTTAGTTAATGGGCCAAGAATGATGTTACGGTCAAGGAGGGCCTTGTGCGAGGGGAGAAAAGATTCCCCTCAGGCGGTTTCTGTCGCCGAACACTTTTCCTTTTCTCTCCCTCAGAAGTTGGAGGATGGGATGGGGACAAACGAAGGCCATCATAAAGCACAGGCGCTACTGCACTTATTTCGCCAGGACATTCCTCTAGCTCGTTCATTTATTTTGGTTATTATGTAGGCTAAACTAGGTGTGAATTGGGTGGAGAATTAATTTTTTGGCGCGACTGGAATTAGCAGGCGATTCACATAGACGAATAAATACCCATTGACAGATAGAAATAAAGGCATCTCATAAACATCTCCATGATATGAACGCTGGCGGGTTTGTGCAGGAGCGTTGCTCGTTAGATTTTGCACTGAAGGAAAGTGCCAGCTAATAGCAGCACTATACACGTCGCAGTTATCAGCACGCTGTGCAGTCACGTAGTGGCGGCTGAACCGTCGTTGATTATTCACAAATTATCGATCAAGACATATTTTTGTGGTTACATTTTTTTTTAAATCTCATTGCAAGCTTTGTCGTAGATGCGAAAGGAACAGTTTAATAGGTTCCAATTTTAGGGTGAGGGAATTCTATGTGCATGAATCTAACGTTCCGTCGCAACGCTTACAGAACCACGCAGATGTTTAACATTAGCTGGTGTGATCCTCCAGACTCTGCTAACGAGTTGCCGTGAAATATATTTTTTTGTAAATGGGAAAAAAGAATCGAGCGAATTTTACCAAGGATGGCCGCGGGCAATTTGGTGTACGATTTTTGGTGAGGGACATTTTCGCGTAAGACATTCTGGCGCACGGACATTTTGGTGTATTTTGTAATCTTCATTGAACTTGTGCGCTACCGCAGCGAGCGTGGTAGCGCGAGCGATACAGGGAAGTTGTGTAGGCAGTCGCAATCATGAAGCATAGGCGTAACCCTATTTTTTTTGGGGGGGACGGGGGGGGGATAGAGGATTTTTGCAAACCAGCTTATCCTAGACCCATACGCAGATGTTCCAGAGTTTGTTTTCTTGATTTATGACCACAAAATAAAATGCATTAAATTCAACTTTTCTGTAATACTTAACAAGGCCAACTGAGAGAGAAGGTCAGAGGTTCGCAACCCGTGATCTCTGCTTATACTGCATTTTATTCACAACTTACGAGTGAAGGCGCCACCAGCTTTTCATTTGAGTTTATATCTCGGTATTCACGACTTTCCGGGGGGGGGGGGGGGTAAGTAGGTTATTTCACGATTTCTGACCATAAAGGCATTTTAGATCGTAATTTTTCTGCAAGAAATTGACTAAAAGCTTCATACATTCAAGGAAATCAATGTTTAATCCCCTTAAATCATGTTTTTTTCTACCCCAAAATTAACTAAAAGCAACATACACAAAACAAACTATAAATAAACTAGCAGACTAATAAATTAAATTCCTGAATATATGAGAATACAGGCATTGCGTTAATGCTAGACCAAACCCAGATCACGTACGTCACGTGAATGATCGCATAAACTCGAATTTTCAGTGATGGAGCTAGGCCTAAACATCCTCCCTGGACAGAAGTATTTGAATTATAATTTTGTTACGCCCCAGCCCCCCATCCTTTTTTTCAATTAATTGTAACGGCCCATGGGGGTTTAATAGGCGATTTACGGTATTAGCAGTCTACTCTGGTTAAAAATTATTTAAAAATTTACCTGTTTTTTTATTATCTCACTGATTAATACGAATAAGATTGTAAAAAAAAAAAAGGGTCAGCCGTGCGCCACGCGCGTCTTTATGGCGTGAAATGCGGTTACCATCTCCGAACCATGGAAGCGCACTTCATGACCGTTAATCGAAACACAAAATTTTCAATTGTGAGAGATAATTTCTACATCAGCGCCAATAACCCACAAAATTCAAACCATGGAAATACGCTGGACTGTTTTTAGATTTTTCAGGCAATATATCAATCGCCTGTAGTGGGACTCCACACTCTTTGTTGACGTCACCACAGTCGTCAAACGGCATAATTTACGATTTTAACCCCCCTCAGAAAAATTCGCAAGAAACGATTCAACAATTTCTAGACAACCCGCCATAAATTCCCAGACCCCGGTCAACTTTCTTAAATTACTACACGCGCTGCTTGCTGTCTCGTTTCACGTGCAAAGTACTCCCGCCTCCCCAATAACTGTGCAAATTACTGGCTCCACGTGCTTATCGATCACGAGCGCCTGGCACCGCCTGGAAGAGCAGACGACGTTTTAATAAATCGGCTCCCTGCTCCTAGAGGCTAGCGTTTCACTAAAAAGTTGGAAACAACCGGTACATTTGACGTTAATTTCACATTAAACGGGTAAAAACCAATTCGTGGCCTTACGGGGCCCACCTTTAAATGTACACCGACGAAAAATCCAGCAATAAACACGAGAAATAAAAATTTTTGACGGCACGAACACGCAACAAGGAAAAACGACTCACCGCTCCCGATGTGAAGTCTAGCAGGGACAGCCCGATCAGCACGGCTAAAATGAGCTGTTTTCGTGGCAGAATCTCGACGATTTCCATGATGAAAACGTGGATCTGCCGTCCTTTGATTTTTGTCGGCGTCAGCAACACATTGCAGGGTGATGGCGCCCCCTCAAAGGCCACAATATCGGGATAGAGTACTGCAGAAGCGCGCCCAGTTTACCAGCATGTCACCATGTTGCATCTCGCTTGGTGGGACGAGTGGAGAAGCCGCGCGCGTTCGCCTTGTCTGCCTCCGCGCACTATTTTCTGCGAACCGGGCTTTTGCTGGCCTAACAAGCATTTTTACCCTGGTTGGGCCTAACAACGAATTTTAAATGCTGCTGAATTTAGTTGCCGTGTTTTACTGAAGAAAGAAAGATAATACTGATGTTGCTTTTGTAATTTGTTATTTAAAAGTAGGCCTATTAAATTGTAATATGCAGTAGGACTTAATAATTAGTGTTTAGTATATAGTATTTTTTTTCTTCATATTTTAGATTTTGTTGGTGGGGGGGGGGTGATGGGGGAGGCTGAGAAGGGTTAAAGTTAATTATAGCATTGGTCCCAGCTCACTTCATATAGGCCTGCATGATAACGTTGCATTCGGCAGAAATAAAGAACAAACAAAAAACAAGCAAACCCAGGGTACGAAAAAGAAAAAGTGTTGTGTAGGTGTTCACGGCGATAAAAGAAAAAAAATAACACATTGTCGTGAGTCCGGGATTCGAACCCAGGATTTTTGGTTTTGATTGCCGCACACTTGCCTTCATGGTAGTCCCGAAGTTGGCTTCTTCGCGTTCTTTTCTCTCTTTACAGATGTGTTTTCGTTGCAGTCCACTTAAAGAGCACCAAAGAAAAAAATTATTTTTCATGCGTCTACGCTTTACAGAGAAACAGCCTGTTCTTAAAATCATACGTATTTTTAAAGACGTATTCTTAATTTCAATGAAATTAAATAATTTAAGGTTAATATTTTATAGAAGTCCAGTAAGAGAATTTAGTCAAGTAGGTTTTATCATTTTTTTCCACTTCCTATAACTATAATATATAACTATATAAGATTGCTACGGAAGTGGACGTCGGATTATTCTCAAGGCACAATGCTCATCACGCGTGTGCAGGGTAGTTAGCGGTGCCCAAAAGCTATGTTATCGGCAAGGTGCACTACGGAGTGCTGTCTTCGTAGTTTGCGTGTCGCCGTGCATGTACGCCGTTACATATTATTATCTAGATTTCGTCTCGCCTTTCTTGCTGTGCGTTTGTTTAATTTTCGTTCCGGGACGGAAAGCCAAATGGGCTCTTTAGTGGCAAATAAAGTCCAAAAGACACGGAAATAGGTTTCCATCTGTTATTATGGCTGTTTCAGTACAGCTGAACGGTCCTTGAAGCCTTGTTTTCAAAGGGTGACGTCATCAAATGGAGATCTGTACCCTGCTCAGGCAGTCTGACAATTAAGTCGACTCAAATAGGCCTGCTGCTGTATTTAAAAAAAAAATTAATTTGGGATTCTGTACCTTGTTTTAACGTTGGCATATTTTTTTTTTTTTTTGATTTCCCATTTTGAGTTCGTGTAACGTTGGCATTCAGCCACGATGCTGTAGCCACGATCTCTGGGCTATGAAATTTCACTAAAAACTCGTACACATACACAAGAAAGAAATTTGTACTTAAAATTGTAAGGACAGCGTGCGCGTATCATCATGGTAGTAGCATCATGTCTCAAACATTGGCAAAAACACCAATCTTTTTTTCCTTCGTTCAAACTATTTCCAAAGACCTGCTACTTCATTAAAACGAGCAATTAAAGGGACATACCTTCTCATTAATTTCAAGCATCCTGCTCGAAATAGCTTTTGCGACATTTACGCAGGTTACAGTGAACGTAAGAAATCCCGTTTCTTGCGAGGGGAAAATCAAAAACATGAATGCCTTTGCAACATTTAAACACTTCTGAATTAATGTTACAAACAAATTGAGCCATACATGAAAGCCAACAGGGAAGAATGTACCTTTAAATTCCTAACTCTACAAATGTAAAAAAAAAAATATAAAAATAAGGAATTACTTTGAAAAATTGATTTTTCCACAGGTACCAACAAATACGAAGCATTTTTTTCGTAATGTTTTTATTTTTATTCATTTCTTTTTATTTTCTTTGAATGGAGGGAGGAAAAAAATCGCAGCGTATTTTCTCCCCCACTTCGTTACAGAGAAAGTTCAGAAAGAATGCGTCGCTATAGGGAGGTTGGACCTGACCGGCGTGCCTGCGCCTGATCTCACTGTATCCTGGCGCGCAGCTCAGAACGTCTGCAACTCTGTCGGCCAGACCCACGTTGGGCCCTGATCGGCGGACTAAGGTTGGACCATTGACGAAGCCGTATGCGACAGCGCGGCTGACGTGGGGAGAAACAACCATCCCAATCACGTCGCCACAGGCCGCTTACAACAGGACTGGGTTACTGACAACACACTCATAGGACATTTATCCAGGGTAGGCTAGGAGGCATGTAGGAAGGCGTTGGAAATTCCTTGTCCGAAGACAGAGCGAGGTTCCGCGGGGATCATGTCGAACCAACACTTTAACGCCCAGAACAAAGTGTGGAAAAAGTCCTTATGGAATATGCAACGATGGTAAGTCCGTTTGATTTCGTGTTATAATTCCCTTCTGTTTCGCCTGAGTAAAAGTATTTTAAGTTTTACGGCGTTTTTCATTCCATTTTGCGCATCTTCACGCCGCGCGGTCGGCGTGCTATCTATCTCTCCCTGAATCTTGCACTGTACTGAACACTTTGAAATTTTTATTCTGGGCACTTGGAGACGTTGTACGGTGTTATTAATAAATATTCGTGTATGTTTGTATGTTTAGGTTGACGATAGCGGTTCTATTAGGCGTCCTGTCTACGGAAACAAGTGCGGTAAGTAAGACTTGAATAATGTTGGCTTTAGGCTCCTAGCCTCGCTCAGGCGGGCTCAGCGCATATTTGGTTTGGCCAGGAGAGTGTGAGCGATCAACCCCTCCCGCCACGCCCAAGCCAGTTGCCTCGTAAAACTGTGGAGAGGGCAAAAATAACTCATGACAGGCTGTTTGGCAGTCATCTTTGGATAACACAATTCCCTTGCAGATGGAAACAAGCCCTTTTTCGATATATCCGTGCGTAAATCATAAATTAATGCCTAAAAAAGATGGGGGGGGGGGGGCGGGGGAGGCGTCATCTAAGTTTGTACAATTGTTTTCTTCTTGAAATTAATGAAGCAAGAAGAGCATGAATTTCCATAAAATTAAAAACCCAATTAGGCATAAAAAAAGAGGGAAAAAACTTAATATTTAATGTTTGAAAATCACGAAAGTATCAGATGGTACCCGGTACCAAGAATCTCTTTGAAGGAGACTCGGGGGTGTCCAACAAATGAAAGGGCTGGTTTCCTAAGTTTGTCAATTCTTAAATTATTATTGTTGCACGTGCTTCTTGAATGTTCATAATGGTTTATTTCCGAACTTTTTTGGATATTGTAGAATTGACGAACTTTAGTTTGAATGCGAACTCCTGTCCATGTATTTGAACGATAACACAATTCAACATTCCTCGGTCTAAAGTACGACGCTGTGTATGTAGGCTACTTAACGAAACAAATTGTCCTTGTAACTACTGTTACTGTATACTTGTTCATTTTGCACTGCTGTTTGAACAAACCGAATAATTGCACAAAAGTGAGTGTTAAAAACTTGTTTTATGAAGTTAAAGGCCGCTAGGCACCCCCCTCCTTTTTTTTTTGCCAGTGTGGTAAACTGTAAGGAGTCGTTTTTAGATTGCCTGAAGTAGGCTAGTGAGTTTATGTATGAGTGAAATAAATTTTACTTTTAAAATTTAGTGAATTGATATGTATGCCCGTCCTTTCCCTGCCATTATGGTATGTTGTGTCGAAAAACGGTTAAACGAAAAATAAACTGAAATTCTTTGTGGTATGCCGCCCTCATTGTGTACACGTGTTATGTTTTCCGAAGAATCGCACTAACCTAATAGAAAAGAAAAAAAAACACTTATAATATTTATTTATCTGTCCAAGGCAAAGAAAGTTTTAATAAGAGATGTTCACCTACGGAAAATCCAAACTTCTACCGTAGGGCCATCTATTGTCTAATGCTCTTCTTTTAACTCGGTTCCCAAGCAAGAACCAGGTTTACTCATTATGTAGTTTTTACCACATGTTCGTTCATGTTTATTACTTTGGAAAGGTTTCTTGCCTTACTTCTACTGTTGCTGCCAGATTTCACAATGCAACGGACAGTAGATGGCGCCACGGTGAAATTGAACAGTTGGTGACCACCCCTCTTTAATTTGCTGCCATATATTTTCCATTAATGTAACTAGTTTCAAGATGGCTGATTGGGGAATGACTTCCACCAGATGACCTGCTTTGCTTTCTTTATCCACTGATGGTATTTTTGGGAGAATAACTTCCTTGCGTGGAGATAATAGTCGGTGTATTTTGAAAAAAAGTTAAAAAAGATGTCCAAAGTGTGAGGCCAAAAAAAATTTCAAAAATGGAGTGTCGCAACACCGAGTAGCATTAATTACTTATCTAATCAAAATAGTGCGTTGACCCATGGCTGATTTAGTAACTGGTCACGTAGGCACATGTCATGGATCCCCGTTGACATGGGTTTCCGAATTCGTAAAAAAAAATGAAACAACCAAAGATTTTTTCCCCTTGATGTTTATTAAAGTAAAAATGATGATAAGAGAAAAGGTATAAAAATGCAACATTTTTAAAAAGAAAATCTCACTTGGTAATTTTCGTGATAACCCTCCCCAACCCCATTTATTTTTTAACGGTGACTGATGGCTTCTCTGTATGATGCGGGTGTTCATGTGTTGACTTTGATATCAAGTGATTTGATTTTTTTTTCTTTATTATTTGCGAACATTGGAATTGAATTACAGAAAATACCTCATCATGTACTGATTGATATTCTGTATGCATCTACTTTGGTTTAGAAGGTTTGTATTAGAATAGTACTGTTAGGATAAGGTTAAGTTAATAGTGAATTTCGAGATCGTTCTAGTGTACAAGTTCTTCATAGATTTTTATATATTGAATCTGTTACAACGCTTGCAATGTGTGGACTTTGACTTGTCTATAAAAATACGCCCTGGTCCTTTTTAATCTTTTTATAATTTTTTGTTGCAATAGGTTGCTTTCATCTTTGTAACGTGACCAAGAGTTTTTTTTTATGTTTTTTATTGCGCAGTGTTCAAATTTTTCATTTAATGTGTTGATTCCTTTACTGGAACGTTCCCAAATAATTTCAGAGGTTGCAAATTATCGGTATCGGATTTCTTCTGACAAAAACGAACGTACAATCCTAATGCAAATCAGACCAACTAATCACCAATTTCTACGTTTGCACCATGTAATTGCGTTTATTTAATCAAATCCTTATAACATGTTATTACGGTTATCGGATGGTTCATCGGCGGAATGGGAACGAATTTTAAAACGGCAATAAAAGTCTCTACCCAAAAAAAAGGCCATTTTTCTTCCCCGATGGAATTGCTGGTTTAAGAGCGGAAACAGTTACTAGATCTGACTTCTTCAATGGCTTTTAAAGCGTCGTCGTAATGCAGGGACCACTTGTCCCAATCGCCTTTGACTCAAGTTACCACTTCGTCGATGTTGGAGTGCCTCGTCGATAAGCAAACTGCCAACTCGTAGGCCAATGTGCAAAGGCTGTTAACTGTACTAAGAAATTAATCCCTTCGCAAAGCGAGACAGAGACATCGTCTGTTCTGCTACTCGGTCTCGCAAGCAGAAATTCATCCTCTGTTTTCTAACAAGTCTGGTAAAAACAGATGTTCTTTGTTTTGGAAACGAATTTTGCTAGGGCGGGAAAGAACTGTCAACATCATTTACTTCAGCAAAAATGTTTGGCTGCCCCGAGAAAGTAGCGCACCTGCAAGACTTCTTGTCGTAAATTATTATTGAAAGCGCTAAATAATGAACCAATCGACGTGTGTTTACACAATGGGGAATGCATGGTTGGAAATATGCCTCTTGTTCCTTTAATATTGGGCATGCGGTTAAGACAACACCGAATTCCATTCGGTTGTGCGCATCTCCGCGGCTAGGTGGCGTTTGCTACAATAGGAATGGGGCCCGTCCATATATTACGTCACACTTTTTGGCCTATTCTGAGACACCCACCCGCTCCTTTGTCACAAATATCAAAAAATGTAAAACACCTACCTGATAATTATATCACACTCCTGCAGTCACCACCCTCCCTCTCAATGTAATATTTCAAAGTACTTTTCATTTGTTTAAACTTAAATTTATTGTATGTTAGAGTCCTCGGGTTTAAAGTAGCGGAGTTTTTCTGCGTGTATAAATGGAATTGTATATCTGAACTATTGTTTTCCTAAATAAATCGCCAAAAAATTTAGGTGATGTGAACACCAAAAATGTGGTGGAAGATTGTGACGTCATATTTTGGAAACACCCTCCACCCCCACCCCCACCCCTGTGTCACAATTATCACAATAAATCAACCACCCACCCACACCCCAAAGTGTGACGTATATGGACAGCCCCATGTGTAGATTTCGACTCGTTTTCAATACCATGGTAAAATGGACTTGATGAATGTAAAAGGAACTCCTTAGGGTATATTGCCCTTTATTTTACCTGTTTGTTTTGTATTATTAACTCTGTAAAGGGTTAATTTGTAACGAACGTTCGAAAAGTGTGTGGCGCCATCTGTGAGCCAACTGCCGAAATAAAATTTGAGCCAATGAGTTGAGTTGATTTCACATTTCTAAAGTTTATAATATTTTATTCTAGATCTGGTAGCAAAAAGGATAGAGAAATGTAGGTATTTCTGTTGTAGTGTAGCACCATCTAATACGCTGATCAAAGGGTTCTTGGATTCTCTAGAACCTCCACAGTAAATACCGCAATACTTTTTTTTTTAGCCAAGTAGGTGTGGATTGGTAGCTAAATTTCAATTCCGAGACAAGGCCATTACTGACATAAAACTTGATCAAAGTATGTTGAAGGAAGTGTGTTGTGGCATGTTATTGTATGCCACTATATTGTATGCTGCTGTATGGTATTTAGGCCTAACTGTATTGCAGTCTAGGAGAATGCTCTGTTAATTTTAAAAGTTAAATGAAACTTCTACGGTGATGCTAAGAAAATTTCTGACGCAACTGAAACTGCATGTACCACAAATGTTCATGGATGAATTACTGAAAGAGCTAAAGAAAAATTGCAAATTCTATAAGAACGCAATATAACGATTGGCAATGCTTCATGGGAAAAGAAGAATTCGGATTTAGTCTGCTATGGAAAAAAAATTGAATAATAATGCTTTCAATAACTTGTTACTGCTTTTTTTCTTGCAAATAAAATATTTTTCTCTGTTACACAAAACAGCTAAAGGGTGAAATTAGTTTTTAAGTTTTCATTTTTAACCGTGTACAATTTTACGAGGCGAAATAAATCTAGGACGCCGGCAAGCTACTTCTAGATGCGTATCGCCTTGTGGAATAAAGACGGATTACATAGGAAAACGCTGCCTAATTTCCCCCAATTTTCGCTTATTGCTCCAGTAGTTTTATGTAGATTTAACTTGCGATGAAATGAAGAATTTAAGAAAATAACTCTTTATCCATGAAGCAGTTTCGTTCAGTTTTTCATCTGTCAGTACATTTTTCAGCAGACGATATTCGAAACCTGGCGTGTTTTTTTTTTAAATCTCAGTTTGCAGTGCCGACTACTGGTGCTGAACTGGTGACAGTTCGTCGCGTGCATGGATAATGGGACAGACCCTTTACAGAAGGCCACCGATTGGTATTTAATACGATATGATGGCGTAGCGGTGCACTAAAACCACCTTAATTAGCTATGTTGTAGTAATATTAATTAACTATGTCAGTACACGGAAAACTCCACCAACAGCTAGCACTTTTCCAGCGCTCAGTACAGCCATCTCTCCCAACGTCGTACATGTCTCACAGTATTTAATCTCATTGAAAATTTATAATACATTTTAAAATTCAAAAACACTTTTCAAAAAATGAATATGTGAAAAAAATGGGACCTTCCGGGTTAGCTTTGATAATAACCAGCCTCAAAATGTTATTTATCGAGATAGAAAAAAAAAATGTTTGCATCATGTCATCTCTACGACAGAGCGAAAGAAAATGAAATAATGTCTACGCCGAGACATTGCAGCAACTAAGTGGTGCCCCAATAAAACAAATATGTCAATATTAAATCTTTCTATAGCAGCCTAAATCGTTTGATTTAAACATAAACGATGCCTTCGTTGTGTTTCTTCGTTGTTTACTCAAAGCGATGGCTAAAGGCGCCTGTTCACCATTTCAATAGCGTTGCCCATATTCTAAACACAGCATCCACGTTCCAGATTCTCCGTCATCCAACAGGCTGATGTGGGTCACGTGATCTCTCCCTAGTTATGAAAATTCGCGGCGCTGCTGCGAAGTGCTGTTCCTTTTTGTAATTTACCGCTATTTTCTTGGTATTGCTCGAAGATTCTACGGTGCTGCAGCTAGGAGTTGAAAAGGTGAAAAGGCGCATTTAAATAACACACGGTTTACGCAACATGTCTTTGTGTCGAGACTTGTGAAAACTTTAGCATATTTTAATCTCGGTATGGTCTCAATGTCGACAATATCCTTCTCGGTCTCGTCCAGATATATATTCTTACTTCTGGGTTTCGTCTCGTCTCGGTTTATCGAGATCACTGAAATCGTCTTGAAATTGGCTTGAAATCGTCTTGGCTGAATACGTAGTAAGTTTTCCAGATTCCTTCAAAATAAACAAAATAATATCCGTTTATTTGTTCCCATCTGGCATCATTTTAACGACGAATTATATACCCACTTAACACATGACATCACTGTCGCCAACGTGTGTCACGATGTGGGAATTTTTCGTCAGCACGAACCAAAGGGGGGAGGGGGGGGGGTGGGATTAGAACATGTATGTGGAGTGTATTTGATGTATTTGGATATTGTCTGTTTGTCTTTGAGTGTATGTTCGCAATTTTGTTCTGATTCAGTTGAAATTTTTTATCGATGGTGAAATGCCTACCTCAATATATTTTAGGAGTAGGGGGTCGAAATTCGAGGTAGAGCACTGGGCAGAAAGCATATACGTTGGTTGCGCCCTGTGAGTAAAGAAAATAAACTAATGAATGTATTACAGCGTCTCTCGTTCGGCCGAATATGTGATCTTCATAACTCAATTAAGTGCCGGGTAGGCCTTTTTAATGTATTGTAATATATTTTAATGTATGTATTTTTGTTATGTACGATCCTGTTTAATTGTTATATGAATATTGTTATCCTGAAGTTGGTTGAACTGGGCAGTATTCCATTTCGTAAACATTGGTTTCGTCAGGTAAATCGTGTGGGGCATGCTTATTATGTACGTATTATGTTTATTATTATGTACCCCATGACCTGTAAACGATATTAGTCCTTTATCAGGTTCCGAAAAAAACGCAGAAGCAGCACTGCCAAAACGTTTACATCGTGGCGTGGTTCTTGAAACCGCTAATTCAGAAGGATTTCCTGAGGTCATCAATCGCTGAAGCTGTTAAACGAATACCAATTGGCGCTTTTCAATTCATTCAAAAAGTCTGCGGTATCAAATACACGTACTTGTTTTTTTTTTTCGGTCCGGATATCGTTGGTTTTTTGGAGGCTCAGGTTTCGCTGCCACTTTCGCTGTGGCCTGCAGCCCTCTCTTCTGCCGAAGTCAATGACCAAGAAACCAGAAGATTGCTCTAAGATCAGATGGGAGGGGGAGGAGTGGGCGTCGGAGATGGGGTGGGAGCTGGGCGCCAATTGAGACAAGAACCGCCAGTCAACGCTGTCATTTAGAGTATTAGCTAAACAAAATGAAGTGCACTTTGTTGATTTCTGTACTTCTTTCAAAGGACTCGTGGGGCACACCAGGAACGGACAAACAGAATCACTGTCCGTCAAGTATGGTTAGTTTTTAAAGTGTGTGGGAATGCCGGGGAGCAGCAATTTTACTAAATGGCAGAAATAACCCCCAGCCAAAATTTTCCAGGGTTAAACTACCGTTTTGTAGCCATACCATGCCATTGTTAAACCAACGGTAAATTGGGGCCAACCATTGTTATCCAAGGATTGAACCATGGCAAGGGTTTCCCGAGGTTTTAACCATGGGTAAATTGGGACCAACCATGGTTCAACCAAAGCCAGCCATATTTGACAATGGTCAACCACGGTCCTTTTTTGCTGGGAATAGTTTTAATAGTACTTACAGCATTTCACCTTTTTTGTGGGAAAACCGTTATTTCCACATAAATCTGTAAACTCGTTTATGCTAACATTGTTGAAATCCATGTAGAGCTGAATTTAATTGAAATCTGGAAATCTTATGAGCAAAATGCTTTCTCAGCTAATTTGTAGATCCACGTGTTTCAAATCTCGGACATCCTGTTTTTTTTTTGGTTGTTTTTATTTATTTTTTTGCCCTGGAGATTTTTCTTTGATATTCGTAGTAGATACGAACCAACTAATTGCACAGCATACAGTCAACATTGGTAAACCCTCTTTCGTTCACTCAGTCAGAAACCCATAACGCCAAAAAAAAAAAAAAAAATGCTGTAATTTTTAAATTCCGAAATTTTCAAAATCGAAACGTCTTGCTGTTTGTCGTCTCTAAGTTCTGTTAACCAGTGCTGGATTTGTGGTTGTGTGCGTATGAAGAGTGGTGGCTTATCCAAGAATTTTATTTGAGGGAGGCAAAAGAAAAAGAATTTAAAATAGGTTAAAAACTATAGCTGACACATTTTCTCCAATTTTACTGTGTGAGACTTCTATGAAGCGTATTTTCAGAAGTTTTCAACAGTATCAGACTAACTTTTTTTTTGTTCATCTTCAGTATAAAGTTTTCACATTTTATTTGTACAGGGGAAAAGGAGGCACTGAATCGCAAGAACATTGTAAGGAAAAAAAATATAACCCCCTTCAGTGAAAGAGGGACCAAAAAAACGGGAATTCTGGAATGAAATGGAAGAAATATTGCACACCCCCCCCCTCCCTGGGTGCAGCACATTGGACGAAGGAACGCAATTCTGCCATAGAACAGTGGCCCTGCTTAAATAAACAAATTGCGCTCTTCGGTTGTTTCTAGACCTACTTATTTTTTGCGAACAAATTAAAGAACTTCAATTTCGCTTCACGACATTGTTGTCATGAGGAGTGGAATGACATTCGACACATCTTCATTTGACACACTACACGCGAATAAATAAATAAATAAAAGTGCAAATTTAACCCTAGTAAGAGGAAACTTGGCGCCATGGCTTTGGCTGTGAACGGGACAAACCTCCAAGAGGAAACATGCAGTCAAGATTCTCAGTTCAGTGACTTATTTTTTATGATTTCCCATGTGTAAGTTTACATTGACTATGGGTGGGTTTCTAATCGGCGTCCACTTGGTTGGGAAACCACGACTCTGACCACTCGGCTGCTGTTGCTCCCTTTGTTTAGGGTTCCATGGTAGGCCTCACAAAGCTTGCGTTATGCATGGGATTTTTAAATAAGCCTGCTCCTTCTAGGGTTACGAATTATGCATCTTTTGACTTGCCTATTAAAATGCTTACCTTTAAATTTAAGCTATTTTTGTTTCGGAAATATCTTCCATGGCCAACATTAACCCCAAAACTTTAAGGCTACATACAGGCTCCCCACCGCGGCAGCATCCCGCATTACATTAATTCATTGGTGCAGTCCCATTGATCCTAACTTTCGTTTGTGAGCACAGCAGACAGGCAGACATCTCTGCTCTGGGGTCCACTACCGCAGAAGCTCCGAGCAAGATGGCTGGCCTATCTAGATTCCGGCGCGTGAAGTTTAGAAAGGTTTAAGATTTTGATTGCGGTGTCTGGTGTTATGTGGTTAGTTTAGGTTAGGTTAGGTTAGGTAAATTTGGAAAAAACTGACCTTATTTTCGAGAAACAGCGACCTTAATTTACCCTTTACACCAACGGAGATAGTACAACCAACGTATACAGATCGATGGTGGACGCGCTTGGAGCCGCTGTGGAAGTGGTTCCCTGCTCTGCGCTATGTTAGCCTTAATCCATGTCTAACACGTGTACTTCGTGTAGGCTTGTTATCATGCCGGGAGATCACCACACTCTTTGCCGGCAGTGTAGGAGCTGCGATTTCCGAAATAAACCTTGCAAAATTTGTAAATCATGTTCTGAAGAGGAAATTGTGACGTTTGAAACTACTTGGAAGATATTAAAGAGAAAACGGGAGCAACAGGCCGTGATGCATTCGAACTCTGTGGATTCGTCATGCGTTTCCTGGGCTAGGTCGTTGGATACTTGCTGCCGTAAAGTTTTCGGTCCGGCTAAATCTGCATCCGATGTATGTGCTGATTTCAAATAGGATGGAAAAAAACATACTGAACGGTGTTGAAAAGATCATCGCGGTGTTGCCTGTTCCTGGATTCAAACTACTGGCGACTAATCGAGCTTGTTTTGCAGTCGACTTCGGCTGTCCGGACCATGCGGGAGTAAACGCACAACAGAATGGGACAAGCTCTGAGGCTCCGGTTTCCCCTCTACATGCATTGCGTTTAATAATGAATTGTCAATCACCGATCCCGAGTTACCTTTAATATGTAAAGAGATTTTACGCCCGTAAAGTCAAAAGCGTAACTCTCGAGAGAAGATTGTTCTTGAATACTACGATACCGCCATGGTGGATTTAGTGCACGATAATGGGCTTCCCGTGGCGAACTTCTTCCCCCTACGTGAAGCATCTGACGGCTGTCTCATAGCCAACTGTTCATAAGTTCAGCCTGCGCTACCACATCACTGGCCACAGGAAACAAATAGTCTACATCACAGGATAAGAACCATGAGAAGATGTGTTCTGCTGCTTGACATGTTCCTCTTGGTATGATAAAAGCTCAGATTGTAGGCACGATCGGATCAGGAAGGTGGTGACGTCAGGTGGACAGGTGACGAGCCATCAGTTCCTTATTCGTTGTATCACACAGTGTTCGGATAGACAGGTCAATAGCCATAAATCTACCTGACTCGACCTCCGACGACTGGCAGGCTGACAAAAGCTCCCGTCATTCACGCAAGAGTCAGAGCATGCAGTCGTCTAGCCAAGCAACGACCATGTTGTCCCACATCGCACCATCTGCGTCACATGCATTGTCCCATGTTGCATTATCCCATGCCCCACGTTTTATGTCTCACATCTCCGAAAGGTCAGCACACTAACGTCTCCGGTACATCACATGTCCACATTGCTGTCCCCACTTCATGACGTCCTGTTGTTATTTAGTGCATCTCGTAACAGGGAAGATGCAATGATTTTTAGTGGTCATCTACCGCCCCTTGGACTGACTCGGACCAGCGAACTCTTGACAGTATTTGACCCACTCAGACTCCTGATATATCCTTTCCTGATTTTCGGAGATGTCAGATTGATGCAAAAGGCATGTCAGACAGGAACTCTGAACGTTCTACGGTCACGTTGAACATCAATTATGACAATGTCCCCCGCCTCAAATGGGACAAATTGGTGGGTGTGATGCACCATTACCTCACATTTATGTTCTGCAAGAAGCTGCCCACCGTCATCCCCAATGAAGCCATACATTGACCACGCCCCCCGCTAATGCAGGATCCCCAAAAATGTAGTCTTAATTACTTACCACAGTTGCATATGCTCTTCTGTTGTTTGCTGGACCACGGCAGAATGCTGAGAAAACGGCGTAAACTTTTGTTCATCATCATACCCCTCTCCCTAATGACCCCAGTAAAGGTAAAGTCTTCTTCGTGTACTCAAACACAAGGTCCCCAAGACGTGAATATATCGGATGTTTGAGTTATTGACGGAAGAGGTAAAAATGGAACTAGATTTTTGCCTTGTTCAGCATCCTTTCATCAATATTGTAGGAAGAAATGATCTATGGTTGGGTCTTAAGACCAGTTCACAGTTGAAGCTCACCTAGTCAGTGGCTACGGCTGCCCTCTAAACGTACATTGAAGCCCTACCTGAAGCCAGGGACGATAGCATGCTCAACCACTGTTGACTCATGTTGAAGAAAGCATCATCCTTTCATGCAGACTCTTATTTCTTTGGAGTGGGGTAAATTTTTAACTCCATCCTCACCGCCACGACTCTTACCTCAAGTCTACCCATAACATCACCAAAGATACGATAGGTAATCTTAGGCTTCTTCCAATCCACTCGTCAACCAGGCTTTTCAATGGTAAGCTTTAGGAACTCCCTTGTGATCTCAAGAAAAAGTCATAGGCACCACCATTTCCTAAGCCCAAGATGCCCTCTTGCTCTCAAGCGAAGAGAAGTGTTGTGCCGTATCGGAGAGGCTCCATTCATGACATGTTGAGGAACTTGAGATATTCTGCACCACCAAGTAACCCGTCTGATACCACTCTAAGGTACCACCTAGCAATGGTGCATTTCAGGGGCATGAAAGAAAGTCCCAGGGACACTCATCAGGAGGTACTCCGGCCAAAGAATAAAGGGTGACTGTAAGCTAACCATAAAAATGTGACTGTCCAATCACGAAGCGTGCACCCCTTCACCATCACGTAGGCGGTAGACTGATGCGACACTGGGAGTTTTGGAAGAAGATTACATTCATCTTGCTTATAGTGAAGTGTGGTTACATCCCTCACTGGTGGGTACCCCACCGCAGACCATCGACGTCCCCACTCATTAGTTGCTTTCCAAAGGTGATTACCCGCTACTCCATGCATAAACAGAAAAGTTGTTGCTTACGGGGTTGAGTTGGGCAGTTCCCAGCCCTCATCACTTAGAACACACTTCAGTATTGTTTGTGCCCATCGAACCTCTCCGTGTGAGTGCCTGTTCAGTATCCGATGCACTTCTCTTCACCGACACCTCTAACCTGGCTAGGATTGCACTGGGCTGAGACTGTCAGGAGAGGTGAAAAGGAGAAGACTTGGCATATTAATGTTGTGGAACTTCAGGCCATGTGTTATGTCATATGCTGCTGGTCCCACCTCGTACAGGGCAAAGCCAACATTGTCATGTCAGACAACACGTCTGTGGTTACCTACATAAAGAAAGGAGGAAGGACCAGGTCCCAATCCCTGCAGGAGGAAGTCTCGAGATTGTTCGATCTGTGCCTGCCAGATGAGTTGTCGAGAAGGGCTTAGTGCCGACTACAGAGTGTCAGTTGCATCCGGCTGTGTGCAAGGCAATCTTCTATCAGTTGGGAGACTCCTCTGGTGTACCTGTTTGAGGCAAGGAACAACATTTAGCTCAATATTTCCGTCTTACCCTTCCCAAACAGCTGAGTGTGGGCAACGGACAGCCCAAGCATGTCATGGGCAGGCCTGGATGCTTATCTCTTCTTGCCATTTTGCCTCCTCTAAGTGGTGCTGAACAGGATTTGGGAGTCAACGGGGATATTCATCTAATCACCCTGCGGAGGAGAGCAGCCTCATGGTTTGTCGATTTGATGGAGCTTCAAGAAGGGCAATCTGATCGACTTCCCAGCATGGAAGGACCTCCTCTTGCAACACAAGAGAAGGACCCTCTGCCCAAATCCAAGAATGTTGCACCTTTACACGTGCATATTCTGAAGGAAAGTCTCAGCAAGACCTAGTTCTGTGCCGAAGTTGTAGACAGGATGCTTTACTGTCACAGAGACTCCATCATTGGAGTGCATGGCTGCAATAACAAAACTTGAGCCAAGTGGAGCAGATCTGAAGAGGCAGAACCTTGTAATGCATCGGTACCAGAGCTCTTCCGGTTCCTCGAATCTTTGTTTCAAGAAGGGCTTTCAACCTTAGAAATCAAGGGTCACAGATCTGCAATCAGCTTGTCTTCTCTATGGTAGGCAGATACGCAACTACATCTCATGTGGCCATTTCCTGTCTGATTTAAGCATTTGGTATTCAGTGACCAAGTACCCGAGGCCTCTGCCTGGCCGAGACCTTCCTTTCTTTTTTCCAGCCTTTCGAAGGAGCCTTATGAACCACTGCACAAAGCTCCTTTCCTTCTGTTGACGCAGAAAACTGTTTTCTTGCTAGCCCTGCTTACCGCTGTACGGCAAGGGGAGTTGGCTACGATGGTAAGGGGCAAGGATTTTCTAAGGCAGCACAAGTCCTGGGCAAGGTGACTTTTTTATTCCCCACGAGTTCAGAGCAAAGTGGCACCACTCGGAAGGCCTGCCAAAACCCATCACGGTGAATAAACTTTCGATGCTAAGTAGGGAGGACGGACACAGAAAGAGTACAGTGCGTGGTTAGAGTGCTTAGATACTACCTGGAGGCCACCAAGCACCTTAAATGACCACTTAACAGCGAGTATTTGGAGGACCATGGAATCGCAGGGGCTGAGAGGAACAACAGCTGGGCCTCTGTTCCTAGGAACCGACAAGAACACCGACTGCCAAAGTAAAAACCCGGTGTCAACTTCTTTGGTGACCCTTTCTGGATATGTGAGGTCATCAAAAGGGCATATGAACAGTCTCCAAGTCAGGCGATTCCACCGGAATATGTTCGGGCCCACGAACTATGTGGTTTGGTTTTTTCCTGGACATTTGCAGCAGGAACACCCTTGGAGGAAATGCTGACCACATGCTGACAGTGGAATAGGACGACTTTCATCAGCCGCTATTTCAGGAAAGTGCCAGTGTACTAGAAGTCTGGGAGCTCATGACCTTGTTGTTGCCGGTAGTTGCATCAGCGGATAATGATGGGACTAGGCTGCCAATAGAGACAGTCGGAGGAAGGGGTGGAAAAGGTTAGCATCACCAGGAGCTACACGTCGTGGGAGTGTCCATGTTGCGACTCACACTTCATGTTCCATCCACTGTCACTAGCTCTTCTGGGAGACAAGCTGTGGGTTTTCTTTCCCAGATTCAAGACAGCTGATTCAACATCGCCAGAACCTTATTTTACCAAAGCAATGCTAAAAGGCATCAACTTTCTGGCATGCACGTGAACTGGCGCCAAATCAGGCGGCAAAACACGTGATTTCTACCCCCGTTGGCCTTGGCTTGAAGAAGCCACCTGCTTCACCGCTTTGCACTCGTGGAACGCCATTGCACGCGGAGGTACCGCGTGGCTTGACTAATCGTAGAACGAGGGGTATTTTTTCAGACATATCTATACGGTTAAAACATACACAACATATTTTTAACGTTGGTAAAATAGTTACGACCAGTTGTTCCACTTAGCTGCCTGGCGTTGCAAACCAGAACGTAAGATGGAACACGCGGTAATATTATCACGGATGCTCTCCTTTACGTCGCTCCTGGTACAGCTCATTCTTCGCCCATTCTCTGGACCTTGTGTGTGTTTTGTGTTCATTGCATTGGCAACAGTATCTTGGCTTTGACCTGTCCTGTCATCGTATTGGACAAATGGAGCTTATATTAGAAGAGGTAAGTATTTTAGAAGACAAGTAAACACGTAGTTTTAAACATAAAAACAATTTTTACTTAGCCTAAAATGTTTACCTTTAGGGAACCCACCCACCATCCCCACTGGTCGAGTCTGCAGTTATGTGTGTACCAGAAAACGAAAGTTAGTTTCAATGGGAAGGCTTCAATGAGTTACAAAATGTGGGACGATGCCCTGGTGGCAGTGCCGGAGCAAGGCTTTTGAGCGCTCGGGGCCAGTGGCTCATTGAGCGCCCACTTTACAGCAGACCGCCACGTCCCCTTCCCAAATCTCGTCAAAAATGAATCCATCACGTTGCCAGAGAGATAATGCCAAAACACTGAAAACACACGAATCTGACAAGAAGGGCTGAGGTCGGTAGGCGAGACAAAACTATTTGTCTACATTTGAAGGATTGCAATTGTATTGAGTTCATGATAGAGGTTCCCCTGAATGGCAAGAAAACTAACAACAACTTGATTTTGGCAACAAATATTTAATTTTCGGCCTGGAATTTGGGACTTAGTCACAATAAAAATGTTAAAATATTAAAAATGGGAGCTACCATATTGGATGATTTTCCAACATTGCAGCTGTGTGAAGTCCACAATGTGTGGCAGCTCCCACTTTTTGTTTTTAGTGTTTTAACATTTTTATTTTGAACAACTCCCAAATACCGAGTCGAAAATTAAATATTTGTTACCAAATTTTCATGATCTTTTGCATGTTTTCTTGTCAGAGTGTACCTCGATCATAAACTACGGCTGCAAATCACAAAAGAGCATTTATTAAATTCAATTTTTTTCCGGAGGGGCAGCATTTTCGGCACCCTTTCCCCTTCCGGCGCTTGGGGCGGCCGCCCCCTTCGCCCCCCTCTTTCTCCGGCACTGCCTGGTCGAGAGTCGATATGTTGCCTTAACGTTCTGGGGTTAATGCTGGGCATGGAACATACTTTCGAAACGAAAATAGCGTAAATTAGAAAGGTATAGATTTTAGTATAAGCAAAAAACAATTTTCATGTTTTAAAACTACGTTTTTTTTTTTTAATTTTCGTGTGAAAAACTGATTTTTACGTCATTAGTTTTATGTCTAATTTAAATTTGAGTTGCATGGAATTCGGAGTGTAAATGAGACGTGGAAATCTGAATTGGTCGTGGTACTGAAAGGCTTTAGCGGGAGAAGCCTATAATTATTGGTTGGCAGTAATGGACGAGGTGTTTATTGCGTGCAAACGTAAACGCTGCCAACGACCTCGTGCCTATAATACAAACATCTAAAAAATGAATCGATTACGAAACAAACTATAAATTACTGAACGTTAAAATGGTTATTTGGTTATTGAAGATGGGCGGACGCTGAACTTGAGCTGATGCAGCCACACGTCGTCGCGTCATGGTGGTTTCGGTCACTTAGGGTGAGAGCTTGAAGCAAGCTGATATTAGGCCGGGTTAGTAAACTAGAAAAAAAACATCTGCGAAGACCCCCCTGCAAAAGCAAGCGGCTGTCTTACTCTTTTAGCAGTTGTCTGATCTACTCCTGGCTGTTCTGGGCAGTCTCTTGGCCTTACCGTGATCGGAGTTTTCCCATTTGGGATTTCCTGATTTGGCATTTTGCTTACTTTCTGCTTTCAAACCGACCTAGTAAGTTTCTTGAACCAGTTTAGCAGTGACAAGAGTTTGCACGTGTTAAAGCTCCTCGTCTGTACTTTTCGGCCCCTTCCGCTCAGTTAGAACCCAGTGACTAGGGCACGCGTGACGCCTCACCCCCCAATCTCTTAAAGGGATATACCTCCCCGCGCCATTTTTCTCGATCCTCCACATGAAGTACGTCCCCAAAGGTCTGTTTACTTACCGTTAGTCTTTCCTTAGCTAAAAATCCTTTTTTAAATGTGGCGTCTAGGAGATTTTCTGTTGAATATAATGGAACTTTATTTACGAACGACCCGTAAGTATATGATGCTTTGCGTACTTACAATAACCATGACGTTTCATCTCTGCGTGTGCATGTACTAATTTGCTAATAATTACCATGAGATCAAAAATCTAAAAGCGTAATGCGGTTAAAGTTAAAATTAATTATTCCAATAGATCGCCGAAGCAAAATTATAAGACACTAGCCTAGAAAATTATAAATTGTGATCTTAAAATACAAGAATCATTCCGGTTTGTGACGACACGATTAATGCGTTCATGCTGATTCGTGTATTAGGCACAATGCCAAATGAGACAGTAGCTACGTCTTGGTGTTCAATTATGCGCGGAAGGCGATCAGCGCGAACTGTTATAAGGCAGGCGGAATGTTATACGGCAGGCCGGGTGTCCATTTAATGGAAGTAAAAACAATGGCGTCTTTAATCAAACCGGTGCTGTGAAAGCGAATTTCTTAAGCATAAATATGCGCGATTTTTTGGATTTCTTGGAAGCTGCTGCAATTTTGAGCAAGTGGAATCTTTTCTTTTCCCGTTTTATAACCGTAATAATATGCTTCACAGCGTTAAGGGATTGGACATTTAGCCGTTGTTGCACGGCTGGTCTGTGGGTGGCTTTATTACTGCGCAAACCACACGAAACGACCCGAGACAAAGCTGAACATTAAAAATAACGTTGTTTTGTTAATAAGGTGGGAATTATTAACACACCTGCTCTACAACTAAGTATACTCTCGATTTAAAACGTCATTGTTGAGATTTGTGTTCCATGTCCGGCCGACGTAAGGCAGGAGAAGCTCAGTAGCAGTCACCTTCACCGGCAAAATGCTCCGTTCCGACGACGAAGAGAGCCTCCAGGGCCACCATAGGTAGCGACGGAAGGAATGTGTGCTGGGCCATCCGTTGCAGTCAGTCGCTAACTGCAGTGGCCCTGGAGGCTCACTTCGTCGTCGGAACGGAGCAGTGTGCCACAATCTTTAGTCGCCGCTGTTGTTACTGAAATTTGTTGATAATTTGTCCGGGTGTTTCGTTTTCTTTTTCTTTTTCAATTCCAGCTCTTGGTCATATACATAAAAAAAAAACGTTCGAATCGAACTAACTCCGTGGCATAATCTGCCCTCAGGCTGACCGGGGCCAAGTGCGGCTTCTGTCCCTATGCCCCAGCTTCAAGGGGGCCCAGCCCACCAGCTCAGGCTAAAAAATAAACTGCAAAATCGTTGTTCAGTCAGTTGTACAATTACACAGGCCCTGACTTGCAAGGGGCCGCGTGCGAAGCAGCTACCCGTTCCTCCTGATGCTGCCGACTGACATGAGTGAGTACATGATATGACGAAAAAACAGTCTGCATTAAAGACTGGCCTTGTGAGAACACGAGGACATGATATGAATGTGAAGACATGATTTGAATGTGAAGTCATGATATGAATGCAGTCGG
>JAHWFP010074703.1:5404-19533 GCA_023313725.1 Lithobius niger
GAACCTTGACCTTTTTATTTGTAAAACTTACGGAAAAAGTATGATTGTGAAGAATTGTGGATAAACAAGATTTCGGTCTTTTTTTTTTATTGCTTGTAGCCCTGAAAAGGGCTATTGTTTGGGGCTCTGAAAAGAACTGTTTTGACATCAAGTTTGTAACCAGTCAAGCTCAGGGAGATTCTGGCAAAAATAGGAAATTTTCGTCGTCATCACTTGTATCTTCTAGTCGATCATCTTCATCGCTGCTATCTGCTGTAACGTTGATGAGCAAAGGTTCAACTAGTTGTTCTATGAGAGCATCTTTGTCCCAGTATTCTTTTTCTATTTTTTTGACGTGCTCGCAGACTTTTTCCCAGTTGGAAGTAGTGACGTTTGCAAGTTTGTAACCAGTCAAGCTCAGGGAGATTCTGGCAAAAATAGGAAATCTTCGTCGTCATCACTTGTATCTTCTAGTCGGTCATCTTCATCGCTGCTATCTGCTGTAACGTTGATGAGCAAAGGTTCAACTAGTTATTCGATGAGACCATCTTTGTCCCAGTATCCTTTTTCTGTTTTTTTGACGTGCTCGCAGACTTTTTTCCAGTTGGAAGCAGTGACGTTTGCGACTTCTGCCAGCTTGAAGGTGGTATTTTCTCTAGCAATGACACCTTTCACTTGTGCCCAAATTAACTCGATAGGGTTGAACTCGCACTGATAGACAGGTAGGCGAAGCCAACTCATCAATAATGTACTGTTTGCGAGCAGGCTTATGCTGTTTTATGAGCATGTACAGTTCTGGTTTATGCATATTTTCTGTAAATGGGATAGCGTGGTGGGTTAACGAATCCATCATGTCTCCTTTCAAACTATTGCTGTTGGGTGCACATTCGACTTGTACGCTGTGGTAAGGCGCATTGTCCCTTACGATAACACTGTTTCCTGGAATGTTAGGCAATAGTTGATCATTAAACCAACAAAGAAACCATGGGCCATCCATCTTTTCGTGATAGTCTGCGGTCGTCACTCCATGAAATACAAGCTTACCTCCTGCCACAAATCCATCTGCCCTCCCAGCGTGCAGTAAAATTATTCGTTTTCCCTTCCCCACCGATACGTGACGCCCGGGAACAACTTCTTTGCTGTACCACACATCTTTCACAGAAAGGTTTTCGTTCATCCATGTCTCGTTAAGAAACACAATGTGGCGTTTTTGTTCGCGCATACGGTTTATTGCTCATAAGCACATGCAACGGGTAGCGACAATTTCAGTACGTTCGAGTAAAATTTTCTGTTGATCAAATTTCTTGAACTGAAAGCCTAGCTTTTTCAAAATAAGACACATGCTGGTCGACCGACCTGTAAAACCAATACGTTGTTGAGCTTCAGCTATTATCTTCCGTACTGTTGGCAACACCTTTCTTATGTGCATATCTGCTACAATTTGCTGAATTACACGGCAATCAAAGTTGTCGGGCGCACTCTTTGGTGAAAGCCGCGGCCGCTTTCTACCGGGCGTTTGAGTTGGAGTTTTTATTGAGCCAAAAGGGCCTTCAAGCCGGGCGTTTGCAAGGTTTGCAACAATGGCGATCGTTTTGCCTCTTGAACAATCCACATAACAGTGCACAAACTTAAGCCAGTATATTCAACTGCAAGCTTCATTGCATTCTTCATACTCTTTACGTGACTGGTGGGGGATAATACATCTTGTTGAAAACGACGAGCGACATTTAAAATTATCTCCCACACTTGACTGTCTGTATAGCCTTCCCTTGACTTAGCTTGGAACTGGAAGCGACAGCCGCTATTGTTTTTATGACTGCTTTCGATATCAACAAGGCGCTCTGTTGCCAAACACGTAAAATCGATGATTTGTGTCATTCTGAAGCGAACTCAAGATCCGGCGCAGACACAATAAATCATCGACTAAATTCAGTATTGCTTGATTTACAATAGATTTACAAATTTATTAGTGCTCCAAACTGGAACTTACTGCTACATTAAAAAGCCACAAGTATTTCGAATCAAGCTCAATTCTTCTTGGCTTACACTTGCTTCTACTTCTCTCTGGCCGTTTTGTTAATAGCAACGAAACTATGAGCTTGCCCAATGCTGACTCTTGCCTTAAAATGTTTCGAACAACAGGCTTTCGAGTGGGTAGATTAATTTTCTAGTCGGGGTCATACACTGAAGGGAAGCAACTTGCTGAAGAATCATTCAAACAATTAGTAAATTCCAGTATTGGGATCATAATGCCGACATAATAAATCAGCTATGATTGATTGCAAGTTATCAAGTGTTTATATAGGTCTAAATCTGGGTGACTAACGTTCAGTAGAATGGAGCCCCTAACAAGCAGTAGTTTCTGCTTTTTAGCTTGCTGGAATCAGTCTGGTTTTGTGCTTGTTAAATTAGCTAATTTGGTAAATAAATGAAGAGCATGATCAAACCAACATTTGGTTCTAATGACCTAGCTGTCGGCGTGCCATTAAGCCTCAATCCCCCAATCCCTCGAACCAACATTATACACTGTCTGCTATGTCCTGTTCTTCATTTATTTCTCTTATTTACTGCATACTTTCTTTCTGTAACCATTTTGGTGTTTTGCAACAAAGATTCTTTATTCTTATCAAAGCAGGCCCGCAGCCAGCTATTAAAGATGGTGAGGTCATAAATCAACATTTTGGATCTTAATTGAATGGAAGGAGTGCCCCTTGTCCCTGCCACAGATAGAAATTTTTTTTGAACGGACCGACAAAAGGAGAGAAATTGTGAAGCCTTTTAGTCTTTTGTCCAAAATGACAGTTAGTAATGGAGAAAAAGCTTCCTCATTTCAAAGCAACAACATGCTTGTTTAACTTAAGTAAGGGATCTTTTAGTGGGGTAGATAAGCCACTAAAATAAGCTGACTTCTGCATTTTAGTACCATGTTTGGCAGAGATGTTAATTTAGGTATACTAATGAAATCTGGATATAGGGCCAACTGAATTTCTCAAACCGGAAGTGAAAACTGGATGTGCCTATTTTTAGCCGTGAGCCAAACAATAAATAGCTTGACCAGTTTCCATCTATAGGAAAAAGTGTTTAAAATGTGAAGCATTACAACTGAAAACTATTCTTCACATTTCAAGGTATAACAGCTGACTGATAGGTAGCACGAGGGCTGAAACGGAGGTCAAAAGGTCAAATTTTGGACGAAAAAAATCACATTTTTTGTCATTTTCTGCCAATCCGTTAATTTTAAAATGAAAGAAAAAGAGTTTAAATTGTGGTGCATTACACCTTAATACTACTCTTTGACATTTCTGGGTATGACATCCCTGACTGAAAGGTAGCTTAAGAGGTTAAACGAAGGTCAAAAGGTCAAATCTTGGACGAAAAAGATTAAAATACCAGGGGCACCTGGTTGATTTTAGCTTTTGTTTGCCTATACAAAAATATACATTACCTTATTTTTATTAGCAGTTTCCCCCTATGGAGCTCTATTATCCCTAGCTTGGAAGTTGGCTTCCCTGTCAGTCTCGTATCTCACTGCGCATGACAGGAACTGGGATCGCCTATATAAGCGGTTCGCTGCGATCCCCAGCTTCTTTCTTCCAACCCTTGTGAACCTAGTCCATTAGAGGGGATGCTGGGTGGGTACAAGGTAATGTATATTTTAGTATAGGCAAACAACTAAAATCAACCAGGTGCCCCTGGTCTTTTTATTGCCACGAAAATATACATTACCTTATTTTTATTAGCAGACCTCGTCACACATGGCGGCAGGCTAGGTTCGGAGTACCCACGGTACGTGGAAATGTATCGACCACTAGGTGTGGAACCCACGTAAGTTTCTCCAGCTTGGACCCAGGATCCTCAGTCCCATGGGCGAACATCAGGAACAGCAGAAGCCAGGGGTTGAAACAAACGGTTCGACACTAGGGGAAGGTAGAAGTGCATACAGACAAGATGCCAAACCACCTTGGTCGGGAAGCGACGACAGACTTCATCCTGAGTAGATGTTGTAGAAAGACTGGAACCGACGAGGTAATCTTTAGACTGGTATCGATGAAGCAATCCTGGTGTGGAATCGGGAGCACAAGAGGCTGGAAGAAGCTGGAGACAGGAACACGGTGCTGCGGGATGAATCGCAGAAAATCGCAGCATAGGCTGTTGAAATAAGATCCGAAGGTCGGAGTAAGAATCGGCATGACAGGGAACCGTGTACTGATAAGTCCAGACGTCAAATGTGGTCGATGGGATCCGATAGGCTAGTGACCATACATCGGGTGCAGGCTGGAACCGTGCAAGTCACTATGGAAGTGCCGGCGAAACCTGTAGCTAGAAGCACCCGGTAGAGGTGGAATGAACAGGAAGCAATGGACATTCGGGCAACCCGGGAAAGTCCTGAGGGTGGTACAGGGGGATCGAAGAGCATGTCCTAGAGCCTTTCGTTTGGAGTAGGGAGTTTTTCTCGGAAACGTGACGTAGTAGTATAACCTAGTCCGGGGAGGAGCCAGAAACGGAATAGGAACCGACCATTAGTAGAAGGCATCATGGTGTAGACCCGGCTTGTGTGATAAAGAGGTTGCGATGCACAATCTGAGATCTGGACAGGAGGAGGCCATGATCCTGGAGGACCGACAGTATGGAAGGCGTCTTGAATAGTAGGTAGTGCAGGTCGGAACGTGCAAGGTAAGGCGTTCTGCTGCAGAAGGGAATCGACGGGAAGAGGAATGGCTTTGACTGAGTGTTATACCGAGTGGTTGAAAGATTCCTGGCCTAAAGATGAACCAGCGGTCAGGTCAAGGGTGGCGGGGGGAGGCGGATCGGCGATCCTCCTTGGGAACCGGCCTAAGAGTTTGTCAGACCAACGCCAGTTTCTGCAGGAAGTAGAGCGAACTCTCTTGGGTAGGAACTGGGCCCGGACAAGCAGCGTGGGCCCGGAATCCAATGCTCTCATAAAATCTCGAATAGGTAGAAACCTAACATGATGTAGTAATGCCCCGTTTGAGAAAGGGCCATGACGAAGGTAACAAAAGGGTAATCAGGAATCGTCGTGACGGAAGCAGCCTGTTGGCCATTGAAGTGCACACCTTGGGGGGGGAGGGGGGCAGATCCTTTGGGACACATTGACACGATGTCGTTGGAAATGCTGAGGTGCTGGGCCTGGGCATCGGGACCGAGCCTTTATTTTTTTTGTGATCCAGCGCTCGAGGGCACACCTGCAACTGCATATTCGTAGAAAAGGAGGGTCTGTAGCAGAGGCCGAAATCGTGTGGTGACGAAGCCAGGGGCTCGAAGTACGTCTCGAGAGTTGTAGTGGTGAAGGCCTATATAACAGGGAATCAAAGATAAATCGAACCAGATGCATCGTAGTATAGTTCGAGGTCGGAAAGGCCACCCCATGGTGCCGAAGGAATGTAGAAGCGGTCCTGAGTAACCAAGGGATCCTCAGTCGGAAAGGTAAGGAACCAATCGTGGGATGAAGAAAAGGGAACCGGGCCCAGCCTTGAGCCTAGCCCTGAATTATGAGCCAGGAATGAAAAACGGCGAAGCAACCACAACTGGAATCCAGGAACGGCCGAACGATCCCTAACATGACTCACTTCCGGCATGGAACTCGCTTCCGGCATGGCGGGTGGACGAAACTCGAAAAAGAAAGACGACCAAGAGCAATTGGTTCAGATTGTTGGAACCAAAGACGACTCTAAGCCAGTAAAAACGAGGAAAAATGGTAGTCACAGAAGAGATTGAATGTGAAAAATGCAAGAAATATTTTGTGTTTGCTGATACAGGAATTGATGTACCATTCGAGCAAGAAAAAAGTCGGGCCTAACTTTCGTTTGTAGGTCCTGCAAATTAGAAAGCAGGGTCGCTGTATTAACTGAGTTAGTGGAACACCTTACTGAAAATAATGAAGAGCTGGCAAATAAATTGTCTGCAACGTGTTTAGACTTGCAATACACTAAACAACAGGTTAAAGACCTGCAAGAGTTGGTTAGCCTACAATCTAAAGAAGAGCCTAATGAGGTCGACAATGATAATGGGAAGAAAGATGCAGGCTATTCAACTGTTGTGAAAAAAAGAGTTGGAAAGACAAACAGCAAGGTAGTGACTGTTGACATGTGTTCTTCGTTAGTAGCCAAAGAGATGGAAGAAATTGGAAAACGCAAACTGAATGCTGTTATATACAATGTTCCTGAAAGTGGCGATACAGAAAACGAAAAGAGGATTGAACACGATCTCAATCTAATGAAGCAAATCTATGGAAACCTGGATGTAACTGACAAAGTAAATGTTGTAAAGTTTCACCGACTAGGCAAAAAACAAGAGCAGGGAAACCGCCCATTACTTGTGCGGTTTCAAAACCAATCTGAAAAGGAATTATTCCTAAGTAAAGGATATAGATGTAGAAACTACACAATTGCTCCAGCAGCTAAACAAATAGCTATCTCTCCGGACAAGTCAAAACACGAACGCGAGGAAACAAAAAACTTGTTATGGCAGTTGCAAGAGAGAAGAAAAATCGACCCAGACTTCATCGTAAGAGGAGGGAAAATAGTGAAGAGGAATGCAACTCTCCAGCCAACAAAGCAAACTCACACAACAGCCAGCGACCTGCCTCATGCGAATCGGTAACTCGTAGTGAATTAGTTGTTTTACTTGAAAATTTTCGAAGCATTAGGAACAAGGAATCACAGCTCGACGAGTTGCTACTTACTGAAATGCCTGACATTTTGTTGTGCACCGAAACTTGGCTGAATGAAGAAGATCAGACATACTGCTGGTTTCCTAGGAACTACAATGTGTATAGAAGAGATAGACAAAGCAGAGCTGGTGGTGTTTTGATTGCAGTCAAAGATTCGTTGGAAAGTGAACAAATCACTTGAAAATTCAGAGGGGTCTGAGATCTGTTGGTGTAAGGTGACCCTTGCTTGTGAGATTTTTTGGTTTGCTTGTGTCTATAGGGGACAAGAAGATAAAGATGCAATTGATGTACTTTACGAACAATCTAAAAAAATCTTGCCTAGGAACTGTCGTAATGTGGTTATTGCAGGTGATTTTAACCTTCCAGATTTAATTAAAGTGGCACGACGAAGAGTGGAGAAACTCGTGCGCGTCTGTTAAACCTGATTACCTTCAAAGAATGATGGACGAATTTGGCCTTGAACAGATTGTTCATGAACCTACAAGAGAAGAAAACTGTCTTGATTTATTTTTCACCACGTTAACATGTGCAACGGAGTCTGTCTCTGTTGAAACAGGGGTGTCGGATCACTCACTTGTTCGGGTGGTATTACCAGCATCTTTCATCAAACATGGAAAAGAAGAAGGAAGACATGTGTGGCGTTATGATAAAGCTGACTGGTCCAAGATAAACGATGTGCTTGGAAATCTTTACGTTAATTTTGCTACGTGTGCGGCCGAAAGATCCATTAAAGAAAACTGGTTAGTTTTCAAGAAAGATATGCAAACTGTACATAAATACACGCAGCGTGCTTATACAACACCTTCTAAAGACAAGCCTTGGGTAAATATTGAAATAAAAAGAGCAGTTAGGAAGGGAAGGAGACTGAGTCAACAAGCAAGGAAATGTCGATCTGCACAAGTATGGGCTAAAGCAAACGACCATCAGAAAGTTGTTAAAAAGTTGCTTAAAGAAAGAAAGCGACAATACATGGAGAACCTGGGGCATACTTTTTCAAAGAACCCAAAACGATTTTGGGCATATGTTAAGCTAACAAATAGACTGGAATGTGGCATTCCAGCCATGCTTTCGCATAATGGTACACTTGTTTCTGACGATACCGAACGTGCAAATAAATTTAATAGTTTCTTCGAGTCTGTTTTTACGAAGCCAGATGTAGGAGACCTAACACTTACTTTGACATCCAGGTGCGCCGATTTTATGCCAGACATCGACATAGCCTACACAGGTATTTGAACCTTATTTCAAACCTCAAAGAAAGTAAAGCAGCGGGACCAGACGGCATTGTTGGTTGCATGCTGAAAAGGACACAAGCAGTGAGTGCAAGATATCTATTGCATATTTTTAAGCAAAGTTTGAACGAGGGAGTGGTACCAGAAGACTGGAAGATTGCTGCTGTTGTGCCGTTGCATAAAACTGGAAAGAGGAATGTTGTAAGCAACTATCGTCCAGTATCGCTGACCTCTATTTGCTGCAAAATGATGGAGCATGTATTTGTTAGCAATCTTGTAGCACATTTGGAACTGAACAATCTTCTCTCTCAGAGACAGTTTGGATTCCGAAAAGGATCATCATGTGAACTATAGCTTTTAGATATACACGGCATTGCTACTGGACTTGACGAAGCAGCTACCGTTGACCTTGTAGCCTTAGACATGGCTAAAGCATTCGACTCAGTGCCTTATGACCTGTTACTTCTGAAACTTAAAAGCTACGGTGCGTCTGCACAGATTGTCGACTGGTATCGTGCATTTCTTCAGGACAGGAAACAGTTTGTGGTTGTAAACGGTGCAAGGTCGACGAAAGCTCCCGTCTCATCTGGCGTGCCGCAAGGATCCGTTTTGTTTTTAATCTATTAAATCTATTAAAACTATTCTGTTTTTAATTTACATTAACGACTTAACCGAAGTCATTGAATCTAATAAGGCACTCTTCGCGGATGATTCGACATTGTACAGAATTATTTCTGAGGCTACGGATAGAGATTTTACAAAATGATTTGGAGCGTATCACAGACTGGTGCATCAAGTGGAAAATGAATCTGAATGCTAGCAAGACCAAAGTTTTATCAGTTTCTAGAAATAAAAATGTGGTTATTCCAAAGTACACTATGGGTGGAGATGCTCTTCAGGTAGTGGATAAACTTTCTATTCTGGGAGTACAAATTACTAACAAGCTGAAATGGAATGACCATATTTTGAGTCTTTGTGCCGACGCAAATGCCAAAGTCCAGTTCATAAACCGTGTACTTCGTGGCACTCCACCACGCACCAGAGAATTAGTTTTTAATGCTTTGGTTAGATCTAAACTTGACTACTGCTGTGCAGTCTGGGACCCAGGTTCTCAATTTTTAATTGATGCTCTTGAAGGCGTGCAGCGTCGTGCTACCCGAATGGTGTTTAATAAATTCACTTATGATGCCTGCGTGTCCGGCATGATGAACAATTTAGGATGGCAGCCTTTGTGTGTTCGCAGAAGGGACTGGCGACTTGGACTGTTACATAAGATTTTCCACAGGGACACAATTTTGAATCCTGTCGACTACCTTGTGTCCCCTGACTACATTGGGAGGCATGATCACGTTAAGAAAATCAGAAGATTTCAGTGCAGAACAAATGTTTTGGCCAGTTCGTTTTTTCCAAAAACTATCTGTAACTGGAATGATTTAACACTGTGCAAAATCAAACCTTTATTGCATTCAACAAGAGTTTGTTGCTCAGCATACTGTAATACAGTGCAGCCACTCTGATACATAGTTGTATTGGAGTTGTTTGTTTTTATTTTAGATATCGTTCTAATGTCTTATGGTGCTACGACTATTTTAAATAAATAAATAAATGAGGGCCAAAACTGAGAACGGAATCGTATAAAAATGGCGCCAGGCCCAGCTCAGCCCGGGCCCGGCTCATAGGCAGGAAACACTTTATTTGAACCGCGAACAGGCAGCAGGGTCGAGAACAGTAGTTTTGGCAGAGCCACCAAGGCAGCAGGTCACGGACCGTAAGGGGGTTCGGATCGAGCGTCTAGGTCCGGTCTGAGTCTTGGATAGATAAGAACAAGTGGCACGGAAGACGTGTTAAAAGGCTTGGAGGTAAAATATCGTAGTTGGCGATCTCCTTCAGGAATCGATGCAGCCATGCCAAGAATATAGGTGGGCTCTGTAAAAGGACCCAGGCGGGTGCATGGGCCCAACCCGACCCTGGATGTTCGTAGCATTGAAGCTGAAGTGAGGATCGGTAGAGGGATTGAGGCTCGTGTAGATCCCTCGAATTGTAGTGAAGGGCATGGTGTCACTGTGAGGAACGATTGCCTATAAAGTGTAGATCCTTCTTGTAATCGGAAATCGAGTCGTTCTGGAACAGCACAACCTTGTCAGTTAGTGGTAGAGAAGAAAAGATGAGACGATCTGCTCTGCTCAGGTGGCTGTGCAGACACGTGCACAAAGAGTAGCAGGTTGGAGAAGAATCTTCGAATGTCCTTAAATTGAAACCGGATCAAGTAAAAGATGGTGCTAGGTCCGGAATCGAACCCAGGGTCTGCTAAATCCGTGTCGAATGCTCCAACTGCTGAGCAACTCAAATCCCTTAGGAGGAGAATGCTAAAAGTAGGTAATGGATATTTCTATAGTGACAAGAAATAGCTGTCTTGCCAGAGCCACAAAGGCAGCAGGTTGTGGATCGCAAAAGGGTCCGGGCTGGATGTTGAGGCCCGAGCCGAGTTCTAGTAGTCAAGAACAAACCACGCTGGATCGTTGCCAAAGGATCGTCATCCGGCGGTTTGATCCCAAGCGGACCGTCGTAGAACAGATCCCTCCGCAGTCATATCGTAAAGATGTCATGAGCCGCCTCAGACAGGAACCAAGAGCACACTCCAAACACCAGAGGATGTGAAGGGGGCCCAAGGAACGGAGCGAGGAACGGCAGATCGAGTAGAGGCTCGTTGCCAAGTGGATCGCTGTCAAGGGATCGTCCGTCGCAGAACCGATCCATCTTGGTAAAAGGACGAAATGACGTTCTTCTTCATGAACCGATGCACTCATAGGAAGCGATGTATTTTCGTCAAGAAGGCAGACGGCCGGCTGAACGCGGTCCATGAAGGGGCCCAGGCTGGGTTCATGGGCCCAGTCCGAGCCTTGCCGTTCGTAGTATGAAGTGGGATCGGACCGAATACCAGTCCTACAGAGGGGATCGTGGCATGGAAGACAGCGGGTCGTGTCCTACAGGGGGTCCGGAACGGGTGTTAAGGCCCCGTTAGAGTCTTGGAAGATAAGAAGACGTGGCACTGAAGGCATGTGAAGAGGTTAAGATGATGATCGTCGGCAGAAGTGATGCACTGATGTAAAAAAGGTAGACAGCTCGAGAATCATGGCCCGTAAAAGGACCTAGGCTGGATTTACAGATCCAGACCGAGCCTTGTTGCTCGTGATTTGAAGCAGAAGCGGACCGTTAACGCAGGTCTTACAAAGGTGATGCTTGGAAACAGGTGTGTAGTGAGGCAGGAAGATAGCAGGTCGCAACCGTAAAGGGTACAGATCGTGCAGCTAGTTCTATTTTACTGATGTCCATACGGAATCGAGATGTTGAATAGAGGAACCGCTGTTTCGGTAGCTAGACAGAACAACAACTCGTGAGGAATCACTCGGATGCTAGGGCCCGGTTCTGATCCACTGGCTGAGGCTGCCAAGTAGCTGGAATCGGGACGGCAGCAAGGGAAACCGAGCCAAGTCCAGGCAGAGGTGCAATCCCCACATGGGAACAGGAATCGTGGACAACAGGAACCGGTTTAATGAAGCGTCGGTCTGGTTGCATAGCTGTTGTGTAGAGCATATTAGTACCCTGGATAGTGATCCGCCACTCCCCCTTCAATCCACCAGCCATGAAGGCGATTGGGGGAAAGGACGGGCGAACACGGCTCGAGAACCTGCTTTGGACAGCGGACCGCTCGAACGATGGAGTCGTGCGGATCGCCGGGGGCCATCCCGGCCAGGTTACCCTGGGCACACCCTTAACATCAATGGATGGTAAGGGGCACAGGAACCGGGACCGGGGAGGATGGCCTGATCCTCTGTCTTGGCGATCCTCTGTTTTGGTGATCCTCTGTCTTGGCGAAGAAGAGCTCCGAAGCAACCACCTCAGCGGCTGCCCTAGTAAGAAAGATGCTGGGGATCGCAGCGAACGGCTTATGTAGGCGATCCCAGTTCCTGTCATGCGCAGTGACATACGAGACCGACAGGGAAGCCAACTTTGAAGCTTGGGATAATAGACCTCCATAGGGGGAAACTGCTAATAAAAATAAGGCAATGTATATTTTCGTGGCAATAAAAATCACACTTTTGTCATTTTCTACTAAACTATTGCGTTTACAAAGGGAAAAAATGTTTAAAATGTGGCGCATCATACCTTAATACTACTCTTGACATTTTTTTGGTGTGACTGCCCTGACTGAACGATAGCTTAGGGGTCAAACGAAGGTCAAAAGGTCTAATTTTAGACGAAAAGTCACATTTTTAAAATTTTCTGCTAAACCGTTGCTTTTACAAAAAAAAAAAACATGTCTCAACATAATTAAAAGACTTTGAATTTAGATCCTTTTTGCCTAAATAAAAAATTTGTCATGTTCAATGGTTTGGTTAGAAATTGTGAGATATTGTGACGTATTCAGCCACTATGGCATCACGTGGCCTAGTGTACTACAAACTTGGAGTACACGCAGGAAGTAAACACACGTTATAGACTGGAAGAAAAAACCCAAAAAATAACTTTCAATGGCAAATGTTGAGACATTTTGGCACCGGGCGGTTTTACCTTAATTTTGGTATGCTGAATCCGAATCTGCCCGGTGCCAAGTCGAATTGCTCCCCCCAAGCCCGGAATTCAAGATGGCGTCCAAAATCGGCGACCAAAAAACATATTTTGCTTCTAGCGCCTAAACCGTTCATCCGATCAAAAACAAACCGGTAACGAATTGTGTTCAGAATAATATTTCCTTCAGAAAAAGTTATATGCATATTTTTCGTAAAATTAATCCTTCTGGCCGAAATTCGTCATTTAAAGTTCTGTAGACCATTTATGTATGCTATAGATACAACAGCGCACATGTGTATTATAACTCCTGACTTTAAACAGCTGCAATGTTAGTTCTAATTAAGAACCACTAACATAATTGGGCTTAAATGAAAGGTGAAGATGTATATTTTGCAGCAAGGGTAATTTAAACGATTTATTTTAATTAGAATCTAAGCTATGACTGTTTATCTACATTGTAGCACTTTGATTTTTGGGTCGTTTTACGATAAGTTCAATCTTTAAACTGGTGCAGTAGTCGTTCTAAATTAAATAAATGGATGTAATTAGGCTTAAATGAAAGATGAAGATGTATATTTTCCAACAAGGGTAATTAACCAATAACCGCCTGAAAAAACTTTCAGACCCTTTTTTTAAAGTACCATGGTACTTGGGTCGGTTCTCGGATTCGAACCGGCATTCTCTTACTTGGAGCCGACGACGCTGACCACTGGGCTGTGATTGCCCGCTTTGCTCGGGGTCCCCGGGTCTTCCTCAAAAAGCTCGCGCTGGGACTTAGTTTTACGCTGTTAAACATTGAAGGCATACGTTCGTATCTAGGCGGCTACGGGTTAGAACGATTGTTTTACGCTGTTAAACATTGAAGGCGTACGTTCGTATCTAGGGTACGGGTTAGAACGATTTATTTTAATTAGAATTTAAGCTACAGCAGTTTATCTACATTGTAGCGCTTTGATTTTTGGGTCGTTTTACGATAAGTTTTATCTTCAAAGTGGTTCAGTAGTCGTTCTAAATTAGATAAATAGATGTAATCAGGCTTAAATGAAAGAGGAAGATGTATATTTTCCAACAAGGGTATTTAAAACTATTTATTTTTATTAGGAGCTAAGCCACGACAATTTTTCCACAGTATAGTGATATGCTTTTTGTGTCAGTTTACCTCAAGTTCTATCTTTAAACTGCTACAGCAGCCGTTATAACTCAGATAAAACGTTGTAATTACCCTTTTTGGAAAATACATATCTTCGGCTTTCATATAAGCCTAATCATATCCATTTATCTGAATTAGTACTACTCCTACAGCAGTTTAAAGATAGCACTTGCCGTAAAATGACACAAAAATCCAGGTGCTACAACGTAGATAAACTGCCATAGCTCAGCTTCTAATTAAAATAAATTGTTTTAATTGCCCTTGTTGGAAAATATGTATCTTCATCTTTCATCTGAGCCTAATCACTTCCGTTTAAATGAATTAGAACGGCTACTGCAACAGTTTAAAGGGGGAACTTGTTGTAAAACAACCCAAAAATCATAGCGCTACAACGTTGATAAACTGTCGTAGCTTTGCTCCTAATTAAAATAAATCGTTTTAATTACCCTTGTTGGTAAATATACAGGGTGTTCGGAAATTGGTGTCAAATATTTTGAGGGTCCGC
>JAHWFP010074703.1:19933-31668 GCA_023313725.1 Lithobius niger
GCGGACCCTCAAAATATTTGACACCAATTTCCGAACACCCTGTATATCTTCATCTTTCATTTAAGCCTAATTACATCCATTTATATAATTAAGAACGACTACTGTGTCAGAATGGAACTTATCGTAAAATGACACACAAATTAAAGGGCTACAACGCAGATAAACTGGCGTAGCTTTGCTCCTAATTAAAATAAATACTTTTCATTATCCTTGTTGGAAAATATGTATCTTCATGTTTTATTTAAGCCTAATCACATCCATTTATCTGAATTAGAACCGCTACTGCAGCAGTTTAAAAATAGAACTTGTCGTAAAATGACGCAAAATTCAAAGCGCTACCACATGGATAAACTGCCATAGCTCAGCTCCTAATAAAAATAAATCGTTTTAATTACCCTTGTTCGAAAGTACATATCTTCATCTTTCAACTAAGCCCAATCACATCTACTTATCTGAATTAGAACCGCTACTGCAACAGTTTAAAGATAGAACTTGCCGTAAATTGATGCAAAATTCAAAGCGCTACAACGTAGATAAACTGCCATAGCTCAGCTCCTAATTAAAATAAATCGTTTTAAAATTACCCTTGTTGGAAAATACATATCTTCATCTTTCATCTTAGTCTAATCACATCCATTTATCCGAATTAGAACCGCTACTGCAGCAGTTTAAAGATAGAACTTGCCGTAAAATGATGCACAATTCCAAGCGCTACGATGTAGATAAACTGCCGTAGCTCAGCTTCTAATTAAAATAAATCGTTTTAATTACCCTTGTTGGAAAATATACAGCTTCACCTTTCATTTAACCCTAATTATGGTAGTGGATCTTAATTAGAACTAACATTCCAGTTGTTTAAAGTCAGGAATTATATTACACATATGCGCTGTAGTATCTATAGCATGCATGAACGGCTTAATAGAACTTAAATGACGAATTTCGGTCAGAAGGGTTAATTTTACGAAAAATATGAATAGAACCTTTTCTGAAGGAAATTTTATTCTAAACATAATTGGTAACCGTTTTCTTTTCGATTGGATTAACGGTTTGGGCGCTAGAAGCAAAAGACTGTTTTTTTGGTCGCCATGTTTGGACGCCATCTTGAATTCCGGGCTTAGGAGGAGAAATTCAACTTGGCACCGGGCAGATTCGATTCAGCATGCTCAAATTAGGTTAAAATCGCCCGGTGCCAAAATGGCTCAACATTTGCCGTTGAACTCATTTAAGAGCGTGTTTTCTGGGAAAAGTCGTCCTGTCTATTATGATCATGCCACAGATTAGAGAGTTTAGGTTTAATCAGATGCGACACTCAATGCTGCTCTACGGGAGGGAGCCTGCCGCTTGACGACAGGGGCAGCTGGTGGGAAGAGCGCGTCGCAATGAAATTTGTTAAACTAGCAGTATTGCAATCTACGCGAACAGAGGCTAGCTAATCATTTTTAAAACAATTTTTTGAGTGATTTAACTTGGTGAATAAATTTTGTATATTGGTTCCCACATATAGAGGACATTATGAGCTGCTAGAATCAATTTAAAGGACATTTTTGATTTTATTTTTCAGATTTGTTTAGTTGGCTGCGATCGAATTTGTTTCCTGAATTCGACACTATAAATCCGTGGTTGTAGGTGTTGACAGGACAATGGTTTACCTACGACATAAATTAGGACGATGCTCTTACTAGCCCTTTTAGAATTTTTAACGTAAAATCGCAGTAAAATTTACAAAGTAGCAAATAATTCATTTCTTACTTTGTATTTTAAGCCTTGATCCAAGCCATCGCAATTTTATTATATTTTTGCTTAAATATGTACACAAAATAAAAATGTGTTAACGGGCAAGAATTTATTAACTAAAAACAAACTGGCAATATATCTATTCAAAAAAAAAAATCAAGACTGTTCTTTCGAACGCATTTTATTAAAAAGTTAAATTTATTGTCGACTCCAACAAAGCTGCACTAAAAAAAAAAGAAATACGGTTATGTGAACAGATTAAAGCAGGTTATGTGAACACTATTACAGAGCCTAGCTAAAGTCCCTAGGGGGGCCGTAACATTTTTTCTAACTGGCAGTATTCTCCTTCCTCTCGACGATCCTGGTAGAACTGCCACCACTCATTCGCGAATGAGACCTAACCTTCCTTCTGTTATGATTTAAACGTGCTCAATTTATTCATGCAGAAGTCAGAATAAAAGAAGTTGATTTCAAACATATGCACATTTATTTATGGCAGATATCACAACGAGTTACAGGTTAACTATTTAACGTTGAAGGTAAACAACTTTTGTTTGGGTGCACAACTTACGGCTGGAACCATTGAAAAATAGTTTAACTCAATTTTCAGGCATTTTGCGACGAAACAACTTAAGTTATGATTTTGAACAAAATCATAAAAAAATATTATATTAATTCTTCTTCCCTTTACGATTTAGGTCGGGAAGAGAATTAATAAATTATCAAGGTTTTTAGGAACCCGTGGACCTGTAGCGGCGGGTGCTACGATGTGGTAGGTGCTTGTAGCATCGCCGGTCGCCTGGTGTAACTGGATCAGTTTTATTATCACTCCGGGTATTGACTTTTAGTACTTTTTTAGTTAAAACAGCACAACTGCTATAGTCCCGGTTTAGAGAGTGGAGCTACGATGTCCTAATAATGTAGGCTAACTAGTAATAATAAGTGGTAACGCTGCCACCAAGGTGGGAAAAGGCTAGCTAAGTTAAATTTGAAGAGAATTGTCTTAAATACTAACTTCCAGCAATCAACGAACTATTAAACCAAAGGGCGTTTAAAACGCTTGGTTTTTATTTTTAAACAAACATGTTAAAAGAATCGCACTTTACATTTTCCAATTTACAACTTAGTTTAGTTTATAAATATTACGTGAATTTATATTAAAATTCGTACACGTGAATTGAGTTTAGTTCCAAACAATTTCAAATAGAAACAGTGATTTTAGGCAACGGGGATTTCGCAAAAGAGCCCTCTTAATTACGAACAGTCTCGACTGTGTAGTAATAGTAGACCTTAACCTACAGTTATCTGTCGAGTGGTACTCCCACTAAATCAAACCGTACCCACCAGAATATCACGTTAGAAAAGGGATGTACACTCCATGAAGTACTGCGCTTCTGCAAATCTAACTGACCCGACGGCCTTTGTTTACATTAAGCTACGTTAATGAAACGGTGAAAAAAAAGCTGGTTTTTAGGAAAGGACCGTGAACCCTTATGTTATGATCGTTAACGTCCGAAATGCCGTTTGGCTTAACGCATCATAAATTTACATTCAAAGCTAAGAGGTTAGGTTAAAATTAAACTATACATTTTGAATTCAGAGTCCAAAAGATAAACTTTCAATTTAAACTAAGTCATACGAACCAACTACCTTTGCCCGGCATGGCAACAATCGGACCGCGGCATCTCCACTCCTGACCGGCGTAGCCACCTCTAGCTTTGATATTCCTGAGCTGTGCTCACGAAATTCTCCTGGGTCTGGGTTTTTATGCCTTCTGCTTGGTAGGCAGGTAGAGGGAAAGAGCGGACCTGTAGGAGAGCGACGGAGGGGTGGAGTGGGGTCGTGGGGGACTCTTGGAGGAGGAGAGACTGACCAAAACCGGCCGGGTTGTCAGCACCGGAAGTGGGCATGACGGTGCGGACGGGCAGGGTAGCTGAGCGCTCTGAGTGGAGGGGAAATTGAATGCAGTGTTTTGATTGGGAGGGAATTGGTGAAGCTGCATTGACAAAGGGAATTGCTGACTTGGGAGCGTTAGAGGCCTGGCTTGGAAGTGCAAGTGAGTTTTAAACTCATAACAACGTGAATTTAGGCCTATAAAAATAAACTACGATATTATGTATCGCAACTATTGAAGGAGGGGCGGGGGAACGAAGTGTATTGCTCAGAATAACCATTTGACTTTGGGAAACAGACTGATATTAACAAGGCATGTTTTTAATTGCAGGAAAGCTAGTTTGTTTTCGTTTTTAGAGGTAGGCTACGGTCGGAGTTTGGATGGAGACGCTAAAAACATAAACATAAAAATAAACACTGAGTCCGTTAAAATATACAAACATAAAAGTTTGAGCTCCGGTAGGGTTCATGGCAAGAAGTTAAGTTTACCAAAGTGCTTTTTAGTGCAAAAATCAAAAGATTAAATATACCAGCTTAGTTTTAAATATGCTATAACGCATTTAGGTTAGATTTTAGTTGTTTGCAGAAGCAGACAAGTGATTTTAACGTCGGACATTTTTCATAATTAAAGTAAGTCGTCACCTGTTTTAAGAATAAAAAATATCGTGTGTTTTACATGTATGTGAGGTTAAATACCATCAAAGTGGAAGCCCCTCCTAAAACACAACTAAGCTAGTGTTTTTGGCTTTATGCCTGAAAGAATAAAATACAATATTTACAATTTTGGCGATTTTGAAGTGGGATTGCCAAAAAAACGATGTTCTTTTTGATTTGAAGAGTTCTGCCCTCAGGTTTTTGGCTCGGCGGTGTTGAGGTGTCCTCACCACGAATGTCTAATACAAGACCACGTTTACAGAACTCACACTAGCTTGTCCTCATTCATTGCGTAGGCTAAGAAATGTTGGGCTTAAGAGCTAGGACTAATTGTTATTAATCTTCTTGGGGTCTGAATCATTTTAGGATCCCTTCCCCCCTAAGATCTTATTAGCTATGGTATGTTTAGACTACATTTTAGTTCAAGTACTTTACAAAGCTAAAGCTTATTAAGTCATGGTACTACCGCGACTTCTTCATCTTCAGCTTATCCGCTACTCGGCTAAGCGCGCGCTTCTCTAGGAAAGGCATAGCGTCCCGCCGATCTGCAGTGGTTTTGGGACCAAAATTACGAATGTCCGTTTCCTTAAATACAAAAATACAGTGCCTTCACACGGATGGACAGGAGAGCTCAAGGCTTCTCATTTGTTGAAAACCTAACTCAATTTCATGAACTGCATTTCAATTCGATGATTGCTTTGAGGCGTTTGCGCCTAAGGTGATTATTGGCTGGTTACATGTTGCAGTCCTAAAATTTCCAGCGATCGGCAACTTGACTTCCGAGAAAAAGCATCGTTCAAACACCCGCGCTTTCTTCAAGACTTAGAAAAGAGCATCCAACCACGCGAGCATCCCATTGGCCGAGCCCGTGCCCTGTGATTGGCCAAAAACGGCTCTCTCGGATCTGGTTCCGGTTTGACGATCATAGGGTCAGCAATACTAATTTCAAACTGAAATGCGCTGACATTAATTTATTTTTATTTAAAAAATAATAATGCTGTGCAATACTACGAGTTAAAAGCTATAGGACTAAAGTTCGATAAATGAAAAATTCCAACCCTAAGTGAGTTGACACGCAAATCTAAAATTCGCTATTGGCATTGGCTAACAGCTGTTACTAGCCTACGAGCGCGACACTCCTGCCATTACGTTAGGTGAACTGAATCAATTAACGAAGCACTAAAATATTAGTTTAACCTAGATTAAAATACCAATTTATATTTTAAACTAACTAGAATTTTATTTAATGCCCTAACTAAAAGATTTCGAGATTGGTTCCTGGCTCCAAGCTGAAATTCATTTCTATGGTCACAAATGCAATTCGTAAAAACGGCCGACACAAGGTCAATCTTTTTTTTTCAAATGACAATATTTAACAATATTTACATTTTTCTCGAGTGGAAGGTTACATGTCAACAGCAGAGGTTACATGTTTTTATCCAAACGAATCCGACATTTACCTTAATAAACATTTTAGTAAATTTGAAGGGTTTTACAGAAAATCACGTCTCATGGCTTGTAAAAGCCGGATGCAACTTTTACGAAAAAAAGGATCCACGTAACTTCTTGGCATGCATTTTAACAAGTGGGATCCAAGTTAAATTAGCACAAAATAAATAAATGGTATTTTTTTTTATTTTAATGAACCAGCAGCCACAACGGACTACTAAACTGAGTAGCCTACCAAAATTTCTGCCGATACGACATACAAGGAAGATCGTAGCTCCTGGAGAAATAGTAGCTAAACAGAAGAACATGTAAAAACAGGCTAATCTGTTACCGGCTAGTAACGAACCTGAATTTAGGAAATAACCAAAGCCTTCCCACACCACGAGGGGGGGGCTTTGCTTGAGTGATAAATTACGATCTTCCTTACACGCCCCCACTGAAGGAGCTGACTTCCTGTCGCCCGAGGCGGCAAGAATCAGTGCTAAACCGAATGCAAGTACAATCGAACATGTGCAAGTAAATGTTGAGCAGCGCATAAATCAATAATACAAACACTCAAGGACAAGACATTGAGAGTGATCCCGTTTCACTTTATACAGGTAGGATGAAGTGAAAAGGAAGCAATCACCATCAAAAAATATCAGACCAGAATTTCATTGACAAACAACATTTAACAAGTTATATCGTTGCAAATTAAAAAGACACAGCCTCTCAATACTCTGTTAATGTGTCCCCGCCGGCATGGGAATGTCGCATTGTAATTTTAATTTATCCAGTAAAATTACCAAAAACCTCCAGTCGTCCCCTTCTAACCTAGTGTGCAATACATTTCAGAAAGAAGGATTCTATGGGAACGTACTAAAAATCTGTGGGCTCTATTCTTAACTTACAACACACTGAACAGGTTTTCAGGTCACCTGACAACTACTGATAACTTTTTTTTATATATGGAAAGTCACAAGAAAACTCTCCAGATTTTTTTTCAAGAAATACATGGAAAACTTGTCTTACGTTTTTGTGCAATAGAAAGTAAAGAAAAAAAAACTCGTACAGGTTTTTATGTAAGATTTTTTTTACTAGCTCAACATGGAGTCTAAGAAAAAAAAATACGCAACTGAGAGTTCCACTCGGTAGTACTCACAACAACCTATTTTTGTTTTGATGACATTACTAAGCTTCAGAAAAGTATCGACTTAAGGCGTCAGCATTTAAGTGATCCCTCCCTGGTTTATACCGCTCTTCGTAATCGAGGTCTTGCAGCATTAAACTCCATCGTAGCAAGTGTCCATTTTTCCCAGCCATTTGCTTCAACCAATGGAGGGGATTATGGTCGGTCTCTATGATGAAGTGACTTCCATACAAATATGGCCTAAGCTTTGCCACCGCCCAAACAATACAAGCACATTCTTTTTCGGTTGTTCCAAAGGCTTGCTCGCGAGGAGACAATTTGCGAGAAATGTACAAACAAGGGTGTTCTTCTCCCTCAATTTCTTGAGAAAGGACTACTCCCATACCCCGGTCGGAACAATCGCATTGCACCACAAAGGGCACATCAAAGTTTGGAGCTCGCAAAATAGGTTTGGAGACCAACACTTCTTTTAACTCTTCAAAAGCTTTTTGCTTTAGACAATCCCACTCAATGGGATCGGGAGATGCTCGTTTAAGCGCATCAGTGAGTGGAGCACATTTTTCAGAATAGGCAGGGTTGTATCTCTGATAGTAGCCTACTAAACCTAAAAATGACCTCACATCCGTTTTTGTAGCAGGCCTACGGAATGCCTTCACGGTGGCTATTTTAGTATCATCTGGGGCTCGATAGCCATGTCCAATCTGGTGTCCTAAGTAGGTTACACTGTCACAAGCAACTTGTGACTTGGAAGCATACAGTCAATCCTGCCGATCTTACTGCAGAAAGAAAGGAATGAACATGTCCTAAGTGAACTTCCCAAGTCTTAGAACCAACAGCCACATCATCTTGGAAAGGAGTGGTGTTTTCCTCCATTCCAGAACACCCTTTTTCCATTAACAGCTTAAAGCAAAATGGTGCATTCTTCATGCCCATGTTCATGATAAGCGGCTCAAACTTACCAATGGGGGTAGAGATAGCTGCAAAACGTGTAGCTCTCTCAGTGAGCCCTACCTGCCAGAAGCCTCTGTTCAGGTCAAAAACGCTGATATACTTCCATTGAGCTGCCTTTTCCAAACACTCGTCTATGTTTGGGATTGGGTGGTCCTGTGTTTCCATGATTTCATTGAGTTCACGGTAGTCTGCAACCGGTCTAGGCTTGCATCCTTCCTTGCACACAATGATCATGGGGCTGCCATATGGGGACTTAGATTCACGAATTACACCCAACTCCAGCATACGCCTAACTTCAGCTACAATGAGATCACGTTCTGTTTTACCATGCCGGTAATAGCATACCGTTATTACCTTTTCAGTGGTCAACACTATGTCGTGTGTTACCAGATCAGTGCGTCCTGGTAGCGTGGAAAATACTCCAGGCACTCTATCGAAACAGTGCACTAAGTCTTTCCTTTGCTCAGGAGTGATATCTCCTAGCTTTTTCAAAGCCTGCATAGCTTGTTCACTTGTTAACGGGCCATCACCTGGCTTTCCATTCCACTCATGGGTTGGGGGTTCTGGCTCTTGGCGAGACAAGTGGTTGCATATGCTTTCTCTGGCCACGTAGGCTTTTAGCATATTAATGTGATAAATGGTAGGCTGTTTTCTACCAGTTGTCTTTTCTACAAGATAGTTAGTTTCTGAGATTTTCTCGAGAACCTTACAGGGTCCTTCCCAATAAACTTCTAACTCGTTGGCCCTAGAAGGGCGCAAGATCATGACCTTGTCACCAGGCTTAAAGGTACGCTGGCAAGCTTTCCTGTCATAATATTTCTTGGATGTTAATTGTGCCTCAGTGTAATTATCTTTTGCAATCTCATGGCAATATTTGAATCTTTGCAGAAGATCGATAACGTGCTCAAGTACGCTTGGATGCACATCAGGAGTGACTCAATTTTCCTTAATTAGTGTTAAAGGACCACGGAGATTACGTCCATAAACTAACTCACTTGGCGAGAAACCAGTGGTTTCATGAGGCGCCGTTCTGAGAGCAAACATTGCTCCTGGAAGACAACGTTCCCAGTCATGGGGGTGTTCACTGCAAACTGCCCTCAATGCTGCTTTAAGGGTCCTATGGAACCTTTCAACCGAGTTCGATTGGGGATGCGCAACAGATGAATGGACCATCTTAATTCCACATTTTTCTAGAAATAATGTTGTTAGTTCACTAACAAAACGACTATCTAGGCCGGATTGCACCGTCGACGGAAATCCTATTCTAGAAAAGACCTCTAAAAGAGCATCAACCACAGACTGACTGTCAACCTGCTTAAGTGGAACTGCTTCTGGCGATTTTGTAGCCGGGTCAAGCATGGTTAGTATAAATAGATACCCTGCTTTTGTTTTGGGACGAACTGGTGCCATTATATCAATTATTTGTTCCTCCATAGGCTCGTGCACTATCGGCACCAGTACCATAGGGGCAACTGGGACTTTGCCAGATTTCCCCGTCTTCTGACAAGTCAAACAAGATGCAACATAACGTTCAACATCTTGAAAAATTCTAGGCCAATAAAATTGAGCTAAAATTCTATCTTGGGTTTTTGTTTTACCGAAATGGCCTGCCCAGGCATTTGAGTGAGCAGTATGCAATATTAATTCTCTGCATTTAGTGGGGAGCACTAACTGGGGCTCCTTAATGGAGCGCTTCTCCTTGGGCACAGGAGTGCGAAATAATAAATCGTCTTTAACAAAAAAAACGTTTATTCTCATCTTGCTGGGAAATAGGTAGCCTACTGCTTTCCCAATACAACTCTAGGCTAGAGTCAGACTGCTGCAACTCTTTAAACTTATCAGGACTAAGTTTGCATAATTCCAAAAACTTGCTATCACTTGGACCTAAGATCGAAGGATCCTCAGGGCTAGTGAGTAGTTTTTATTTTAACTTGGTTTAGGTCTGTAGACTTCTCAATTTCTTCCTCCTGCTGCACCACAGGTGGATCAAGGATAATGTCTAAAGACGGGCTGGAGATTGCCTTATCTGGCGTACAAGTTAAAGAGGGTCGCTCACACTGTCTACTTTGTGAACGAGTTACTGCATTATCTATGGGAATTGGAGTTTTCATTCCCATTTCCTCCAGAATGTTTTGGGTGGGTACACCCATCAACAATTGGAAATGTGGGCCCATGTGATCTGTAACTAAGGCTTCAACCTCTACTGGCCCATACGGGGTTTCTAGAGTTACAAGGGCGATTGCGTGCGCCGTTGTTTGATCTGTTAACGCATTGTAGCAAGCTACAATGCGTAAACTCCCCAGCAAACTGATAGGGCTTTACTAGCTTACGGTCTATGATATCACTAGTAGCTGTAGTGTCTCTAAGCACCTTGCAGTTTGTACCGTTTACTGACCACTCTGTAATATATTTATTTAAAACATATTCCTGGGTTTTACCTAGTGAACTACAAAAGTTTGCCTCTTTCCTAAGGGGGTTGTCGGGACACTGATTTCTAAAATGGCCGACCTTATTGCAAATAAAACAATTCTTAGGCAATTCTAAAAATTGCTCTAGCAAAATCAGATCTGAGATCTTACCAGCATCTGCACTTGCTTTGGCAAGATCAAACCATTGCACCATTTGCGTCCTAAGCCTAAACGCAAATTTACTATAACTTTGTTCAGTAGACTTTGAAAAACTACGGAACTTCGGAAGTCAGATACTTTCTCTGTAGTGTTGAAATATCGAGAATGAATCAGGTACTCAGCGTGGGTGTTTTCAGAAAGCGCAGCCACATCCTCTCTGCTGAACAGTCATTGTAGAGAAAAATTATATGTTTTGTGTTGGTCTTTGAATGTTTAGAAGTATTGAGACCTTCTCTGTGTATGCATTCACTGATAAAATGTATTCTCGCTTTGCAATATCTGAAATCAGAGGAATCCAAATACTTTAGTGTCTAAAGCCTTTACATGTACATATGTAACTGCTGAAGGAAAGCAAGAAGTAGATGGAGAAGCACGTATCAACACAAAGGTCTAAGTACTAAGGAGAAGCAGATCCTTTGGGTGTTTCGTTTTCAGGGCTAAAATGGTCACAAAATAACTTTTCTATGCAGCGTTCCATAAATTGACAAAGAACCAGTTTATCTGTGAATGTGACCTAATGGCTGATACAAAGACAAATTCATTTTGTTTAGGATGCAAGATCACAGGCTTTCAGTGAAGCTGTGTGAAGATCTTTCAGATCAGCTGTTAGTACCAGTTTATCTGTATAAACTCAAATAGATATGAGGAAGAGAAACCTTATTAATTTCTTCGTTTCTATTCAATATATTTCGACCAAACTTGGCCAGATAGTAGATAGCAACCTTTCCAAACTTTACACCAACTTTTATGCAATTCCGTGCAAGAGTAAACGTAGGAAGTCACACGTAAATTTGAAAACTGTTCACTTCTTGTTGTTGTTCTGGTTCTTATTCTTCTTCTTCTTGGCTGACACGGTTTCTGAAAAACTACTGCACCTACCTAAAATCTGAAACATGATCTGAGCCAGAAATTTCCCTGGGCTTCAACCTTACAGGGACCACTTTTTCGTTTGGTCCATCCATTCCGGAGTTACGGGACCCTAAACAATCATTTTGATTGTTTTACATTGTTTTAACCATTGTATTTAGGGAACAATGCCACTCACCAAACTCCATTCATTCTTCGTGCACGTGTTATGTCTTTGCTAAAAAGTTGATCGTTGAACGGTAAAATGAAAGAATTAGTGTTTCAGCTAAACGCATATATTTTTAAACCAAACTAAGCTGCCTTGTTGGCAGCTAAAAACGATAGAATTGCGTATTTATTTCGCAGATGCAGGCTTTCAAAGCTGACTTGAATTGTTTCAAATTCGCCAGCAACAATCGACAACATGCATAAACCTTTGTTGCGCGACGCCA
>JAHWFP010074703.1:34924-50873 GCA_023313725.1 Lithobius niger
CGCTGGCGAGGCTACTGCGAGCGACCTCCGGAGGGCAGTATAAAAAAAACTCCTTTAGGAATAACTAATGCACAGCCTCCCAAAGAAGGGGGGGGGACCGTCCCCTTTCCTAGGAAACCGGGGGGGGGCTTTTTCCCCCCCGGCCGTCCCCCCCCCCCCCCCCACCCCGGGATCGACGCCCATGCTCTTAAGCTACCTTTCAGTCAGGGCTGTCATACCCAAAAAAGTTAATAGTAGTATTAAGGTATGATGCACCACATTTTAAATACTTTTTTTCCTTTGAAAAGCTACGGTTTAGCAGAAAATAATAAAAATGTGATTTTTCGTAAAAAATTTCACATTTTGACCCCCGTTTCAGCCCTTAAGCTACCTCTCAGTCAGCTGTCGTACCTTGAAATGTGAAGAATTGTATTAACGTATGATGTGCCACATTTTAAACAGTTTTTAACAAAGATCGGGACTGGTCAAGCCATTTTTTGGTTTGGCTCGTAGCTAAAAAAGGCACTTCCAGTTTCCACTTCCAGTTTGAGAAACTCAGTTGGCCCTATATCCAGATTACATCAGTATACCTAAATTAGTATCTGTGCCAAATTTGGTGCTTTCTTCACTAAAATGCAGAAGTTAAGGCTTATCTACCCCACTATTTGAGATACTTTTGCCCTCAGCCTCGGGAGTCTGAGGACACTTTTGTCCTTAAATTTGGGACCTTGGGATAGCTTTTGTCGCCCGTCCTCCCCATCCCTTTCTTGTATGGGCTTGCAATGCATAAGAGCGATTTTTCTACATTTGGTTAATTTTTGTTTTTATTTATGTGATGTGTTTTTTCAACAATTTTGTCAATTTTCATGAGTTTATTTGCCTTGGAAGCCCCTTGGGCCCATCTGTACTCTGACCATCTTTTTGGCAAGAGGTTAGAAACCAGCACCTAGGAATTAATTAGCCGTCATTTACTTAACTGATGATTGGTGCCGCAATCTTGCATTTGAAAGTAACATCCACTAATTGATTAATGGTGATAACTTAAATATTTCTTAAGCAATATGTGACGTATTATCAATTTTTTTCACTGTAAAATTTTTGCTCTTATTTTCTTCCCCCGTAGAATAGTGCTTGACACATTGTTGCATGTTATTTTTTTGTTGATAGTGTAAACGTTCTAAAGTTGTTTCGTTTAATTCGTCTTCCAAGAATCCCGAAGAATGGAAGTGCTGGACATTACATGACAGGAACCATAACATATGCCAAGGACGAAATAGGACGAAAATACGTAAGCTTATTTTATATACTTGTTGCAAGAGTTTTGTTAGTCGTAATTTTACAGTTCAAATATATAAACAAAAATATTGTTCGTTTGTAAACAAGTTGTTTAAAGCTACATTGTACTCGTCTTTGTTCTCTTCAAGTATCTAGTGATTAATACTGATTTGTAGCTCCTTCACAGCATTAGTAGCCAAATGGTAGTCGCTACCAAGAGAGTAAAAATAAATAAATAAGCCCCAGCGCACACTGCAAAATATGTGGGAGGTTACTGGGGATCCAGAACAAAGTGAGCAAGCATATGCGAGCATTAAGAGCTGTCGGCTTCAAGCCAATTGTTGCCATGACCAAACACGGTACATTTCGAATTCAAACAAAAATAATCCAAACTTCGCCTTAGGTTGTGAAAAGGATGACAAAAAATGTTCAAACATTTTTTAAAAACGGTAGATGCACCAAATCAAATTTAAAATCCAAATGGTAAAATCGAATCAAGTAAAAAAGAGAGAACAATTTTCTCATTGGATATTTTTGATTTTATTTCTAAATTTATAAGCTATCCACCTTGGGTACCTAACATTCAGTAGAAGGGAGCCCCAAAGAAGCAGTAGTTTCTGCTTTTTAGCTTGCTGAATCCAGTCTAGTTTTGTGCTTGTTAAATTACCACCAGCAAGGTACCTTTGTATTCTCATCCACAGAGTATTCTGTACTGACAAGCCCAAACAAGGGCAAAACAGTCTGTCTATAGAGAGTTCTGTTGTAAATCTATGGTTAACTCCGGATTGTGTTGATTAAACGATGATTTATGTTGTACGAGTGAGTAGCTCGTACCAGCCGGTGTTTTGTCAAGCAGCAATGAATCAACACTAAATCACTATCGACATGCAAGTAAGGGAGACCACACAAGGAGTTTTGTGGAAATTGGTGCAGAGCTGTTTCGGTCTACGGATCTCATGATGCACTATTTTATGTCTGCAACCGTGCTCTCACAGATTTTGGGGGTTTATGCTCAGCCGTGGGTCTTTCTGCTGAGGGTAGGAATTTATTGTTAATGTTCAAAAGAACATAAAACAAAGACTAAAAAACATTGTTTAAACCCTAAAATTCGTAAGTCTAACCTAGATATACATTACAAAAAAAAACTTTGTATTTAGAATTATATTTCCATGCCTTCCCTCAACATGTAGGCGACTAAAAGATGCAAGATATTGCATCACACGCCCCCTTCGTCTTAGTGTTGGGGACAACCCTTCAATCTGTTTAACCCATCCGTCAATTAGGTAACTCGTATTTTGCACTCGCTTCTGACACCAGGAATAAAAATGTTTTAATCTAGGAGTAGTGAAGATTTGCGATATGAGGACCCACTCCCCCCCCCCCCCCCCCCCCGTGACGTCACTTCCGGTCACGTGATCTATGACGTCATTCAAGATGGCGGCACCCATGAAGGCCAAGATGGCGGCCCCCATTCGTCAATCTGGACGAGGGTGGGAAAGTGTTTTTTGCTACCTTTTTGAGTCCTTTTGCTACCATCCTGACGTCATCCAAGATGGCGGCGACCATGAACCATTTTTCAAGATGACGGCGCCCATGGAAGTGACGTCATCCAAGATGGCGGCGCCCATGCGAATCGGATGTGACATCATTCAAAATGGCGGTGCCCATGCGAACCGGATGTGCGGCCATTTCCAAGATGGTGGCACCCACTTTTTTTAATTTCGTCGATTTGGAGGTGGGTGGGAAAGTCCTTTTTTTTTAAACTTTTTTGGCATGCTGGAAGTGTGGCCATAGCCAAGATGGGTCACCGGGTCGAAGTTAAAGTGGGTCGAGGTCACCCATGGGAAAGTACCCTTTGCTACCAAAATTTGTCCTCTTGCTACATCAGTGTCCTTTTGCTACCAAAAAATGTCCTTTCGATACATGAGTATTATTGCTAGCTAAATGTGTCCGAGCGTGAAGGTCACGTGAAGGTCATGTGAAAGTCATGAGTGCTCCGTGAACTTTCGATAACTTTAAAAGGCTCTCCAGCGCTTCAAAGAGTAAAAATGACAAATTGGCAACATTTTGGGGGTCTCAAAACTGGAGGCGTTGTTTGAATGCTATTTGAGCTTTCACATTGTGATAACTATAAAATGCTTCAAGGTGTAAAAATGACGAATTCGCAGCATTTTGGGGGTTCCCAAAGCTGGAGGGGTCATGCGAATGCTCTGTGAGCTTTCACATTGTGATTACTTTAAAAAGCTCTCGAGTGCTTCAAACTGTTAAAATGACGAATTAGCAACATTTTGGGGGTTCCCAAAACTGGAGGGGTCATGCAGGTGCTTTTAGAGCTTTCACATTGTGATTACTTTAAAAAGCTCTCGAGTGCTTCAAACTGTAAAAATGACGAATTAGCAATATTTTGGGGGTTCCCAAAACTGGAGGGGCCATGCAGATGCTTTTTGAGCTTTCACATTGTGGTAACTCTAAAACGCTTTGTGGCAAGAAAATGACGAATGAACAACATTTTGGGGGTTCCCAAAGCTGGAGGGGTCGTGCGAATGCTCTGTGAGCTTTCACATTGTGATTACTTTAAAAAGCTCTCGAGTGCTTCAAACTGTAAAAATGACGAATTAGCAACATTTTGGGGGTTCTCAAAACTGGAGGGGTTATGCAGGTGCTTTTTGAGCTTTCACAATGTGGTAACTTTAAAATGCTTTAAAGCATGAAAATGACGAATGAGCAACATTTTGGGGGTTCCCAAAACTGGAGGGATCGTGCGAGTGCTGTTTGAGCTTTCACATTTATTTTTCTGCTTTCCGAGTTTATGGCCTTTTAAAAAAAGCCAACATCATGGATTCTTGTTCAATTATTCTCTCCGGCAAAGACTCTGATTTGAGAATTAATCTAAACACTCCCATTCATTTGGACTCTGAAAAAAATTACGAATTGGCTTTGCTTAATTTGGACACGTACAACAGCATTCATAACATCACCTCAAAAAATAACGAAATTCAATACACGACCGATGCTGGCGCTTCCTGGCAGAAAGTGTTGGTCACCCCGGGGTTTACGAAATCAAAGATTTGAATAAATTTCTCAAGTCGGCGATAGATGCAAATGGGCACAGCAAGGATGCCATTACGATTCTCCCAAATCTAAACACTTTAAGAACCAACTTGAAGATTACTGATCCAAACTATGGCTTGTCCTTTTCGGGCAATAACAGTTTGGCTCCTGTTTTGGGGTTTGACTTAGGCAACTACGTGAGAAGTCGAGAAAGTCAAAATACAGTCGACATTATGAGCATCAACACAATTTTCGTACACGTGGATATCATCGGCAATTCGTATCTAAACAACGACACTCAGCCCACTTTATATTCCTTTTATCCCAATTCACCGCCCGGTTTCAAAATCATAGAATCCCCGCATAATTTAATTTACCTCCCAGTTACTACAAAATTAATCAGAAATATAAGTGTTTGTCTCACTTCACAGACCAACGAGCCGTTGGATTTAATTGGCGAGACGCACATGGTGCGTCTTCATTTGAGATCTAAATTAAAAAAATGGATAAAAATGCTCGTGTTTGGAAAAAAAGTGGTAAGAACTCTTAATTAATTTTAACTCTAATAATAAAAAAAACAAACGGTTTGACACCTAGAAACAAAGCTTTCATCATATTCATAGCAACACCCAGAAAATGAGCGTAGTAGAAGATTACTTAAAAATCAACGAACCTTTGGTGTACGATTCATCGGTAGAGTCTTACACGTACCACGATTACAATCCTATTGTTGGCACTAATCTCAACAACGTAAATTCAGAAATCCGCATACACGTAGAATACAAAGATTTGTTTCTGCATGTTGCTAACAGTTACCTCCTGATTAAAGGGAGGTTACTGAAGGACGATGACTCGGCTTACACAGACGCTGATGTAGCTAGTCTTATTAATAATGCTCCCATGTTCCTGTTTTCTAACATCAAATACCATCTCGGTGCTAAACAAGTCGACGAGTTAAATTATCCGGGGTTCGGTACTCTGATGAAGGGACTGCTCACCTACGACTCGGCGGAGCAAACAGCAGCACGTGTCCATCATCGTTGAAACAACTCCCAAGGGAAGCTTTACATTCGCCATCCCTCTGAAACACGTCATGTGATTTTTCGAAAATTACGATAAGCTAATCTACGGAACTAAACACGTGCTCACACTCATGCGAGCAAGTGACACTAACGCAATCTTCAAAGCAGCGGCAGCGGCCAATGGCAAAGTCGTTCTAAATAGCATCAGCTGGATCGTTCCACATGTCACTGCCTCGGACGAGCAGAAACTTTAACTCTACAATCTCATCGACCACGGTGCGACTGTGGATTTAGGATTTAGGCACTGGCATTACGATAGCTGTGTGCTCCCTCAAAATACCAACTTCACCTGGCGCGTGCTGACTACTTCCGCTGTTGAAAAACCTTGGTGGATAGTTCTAGCTTTTCAAACTAACAGGCAGGACTCTTTAGTTAAAAATCCTGGCGTGTTCGATCACTGCAGTCTGCAAGATGCTCACGTGACTCTAAATTCAGAAAGATATCCGTTTCTCGATTTGAACGCAAATTATGCTACTGGAGAGTACGTCGGCTTGTACAGAATGGCGCAGCAATTTAGGCAGCTTTGCTACGACACCAACGACTTGAGTTTTGACTTGCTTCAGTTCAAGAAAGCCTATCCTCTAGTGGTGTTGGATTTCTCCAAACAGTCCGAGAGGCTTCAATCTGGAATCGTAGATCTACAAGTCAAACTGAAGTTTAGAGCAGCAGTTCCAGCTAACACTACTTGTCACGCTCTGCTCACTGGGGATAGGAAAATGAATCTCAAGTTGGACAGAGGCAAAGTCGAAGTTTTTTATTAAATGATAACGATAATAATAAAAAGGATAATATGGCGCTCAAAACTAGATCACGAAAAAAGAAAGGCGGCTTTTTGCCGCTGGCATTGCTAGGACCGATTTTAATCGGGATCGGAGGATTGGCAGGTGGAACTGCGGGTGTAGTATCTGCCGTAAAAACGGCACAAACCAATGCAAAAATTCTGGCTGAACTAGTGCGACATCACAAGCAACTGCAGTTTTGACCTTAAAAAAACTGCAGTTCTAAAGTGCAATTTTATGGAACACAAACTGCAGTTTAAATTACTGCAGTTTATCAACGAAACTGCAGTTTTCCAAAACTGCAGTAATTAAGAACTGCAGTTTGTGTTCCATAAAATTGCACTTTATGAAACTGCAGTTCTGCATAAAAACTACACTTTATAAAACTGCAGTAAATTAACAAAAATGCAGTTCACAGAACGACAGTTACTGTGGAATTGATTTTTATTCAGCAATCTAATTCGTATTAGTCTAGGGTATTAACTTATGTATACAACCTATTTCACTTACCTTACTGATTCTAGCTGCTCATTATGGTTTACTTACAAGATTGACATGTATGAATCAACCTTACATACCTACTCACTCGTTAAAGTTAATAAATGTGGTTGTAGTATTTGTATTTTAATTATAACTGCTAAAATAAAGCAGTGCTGATCTTCATTTTAAACATTCAATTGGCCTCTTTTGTTTTAACCTTTGCAAACTCCCATTACATTTAATTAAAACTTCATCATAATTTAGGAAGTGTTTAAAACTTTAAATTTAACAGCAGTTCCAACTGCTAGTAAACTGCAGTTTTATGTAGGAACTGCAGTTCCAATCCATTAAAAACTGAATTTAAAAAAATACTTTAATTACTTTTTAATATTAATAATTAAATCAGTTAAAAAAATTGTAATTATTATCATCAAAAAGTATTCAAAAGTACGGTAATCTTAAAATTCAGTAGTCTGCCGTTTGGAACTAAATTTTCTGCATAAAACTACAGTTTACTAACAGTTGAAAATTTTAAGTTGCATCTGGTCTAATCTAGAAGTAGCTAAATCTAAATGATTAATAAATCCTGTGATCTAAGACAGGATTATTCATGAGCTACATAGCCAGTTACCTACCTTATCATAAACAATTAGTTCATTAAATCAGTTAAAGAATTGTAATTATTAGCATTAACAACTATTCATAAGTATCTTTCAAATTCAGTTTCCTGTGGTTTGGAATTGCAGTTTCTGTGTAAAACTGGAGTTTACTGGCGGTTGGAAAAGCTATTCGCGCATTAAAAAGTCATTTAAAAGTGAAATCGGCCTGCTTTTAAAAGCTATTCGCTCATTAAATCGTGATTTATAAGTGAAATGGTACATCTGCTTTTTAAAAAAACATTTGATGTTAAATTGTAGTTTTAAACAGGCATTTAGTGGGTTGGAAGAGGATTTAGGGTACATGCAATCTTGGTCCAAAGTCGATTAGTAGAACCTCATAAAAGTGATGGTTTGGCAGGGACTACTGCAGCATGAATGGTCAAATTGTTAAATTGTTAAATTGTCAAATTGTTAAAAATTTGTTAAATATGCTCCTTCATATCAGTTTCTCTTTATAACTGAAGTTACCATCCACAATAACCTCATTTAAAACCAGTAACTGTATTAAACTGCATTTTCAGTCTATAATCGCAACTGAAAACTACAGTTTAACTTGTAAGCTGCTGTCAGAATCTACAAGAATTGTAGCAGTAGAACAATGTCATTATACAGGGCGAGTCAAAAGTATCGACCCAGTGGGTCTGGCAGCCGCATAATTTGGTTTAGCTATCAAACAACCATCGTTCATTGGCCACTACAGAGGGGGCCACGTTTTGAGATCATCCAGGGGTGCCCTCCCACCCGACCCCCCCTTAAATAAAATTTCCACTTCCAGTTCCTTTAAGAATAGGGCATTGGTCCCAATTTGAGATATGTGCGGGCAGTCAGTTCATGGTGAATGCAGAAAACGGCATGTAAATCGGTCCATAACACCACGAGCTATGACCAAAACAAATTAGTATAAATGTTGGCTTTATTGCTTAAAATAATATCATGAGCAGTTGTGTGAATTGGTTGATTGCAAGTAATAATTACAGTAGGCAGTAGCAAGCGTAACGAAATTGATAAGGGTTCGGCTAGTACATGATTATGCACATGTTTGTAGCACATGCAGCATACTGACATTCGACTTAAAGGAACCGGAAGTGGAAACTTTATTTAAGGGTGGCAGGGTGAGGGGCAACCCTGTTTGATTTCGATACTTAGTGCCCTAAATGCCTACAAATGGACTTCTTTCTTGCTCATTGATTCCCAGGAAGGGAGGTACCAATCAATAGTTGACGTAGACAGTATGTTTGTATGGCAAACAGCAAATTTGTTGAAACATGTGTTCAAATCTCTACATGCGGTTCAAGGTCGAACCCAGGTTGTTACACGTGATACAAACCTGTGTAGCTGAGCCCTTATCAATTTCGTGACCTTTGCTATTCCCTGCTGTAATTATTACATGCAATAAACCAATTCACACAACTGCTCCGGATATTATTTTATGCAATAAAGACAGCATTTGTACTACTGTGTTTTGGTCATAGCTCGTGCTGTTGTGGACCGATTTACATGCTGTTTTCTGTATTCACCATGAATTGGCTGTCCGCACACATCTTAAATTGGGACCAATGCCATATTCCTAAAGGAACCGGAAGTGGAAAATTTATTTAAGGGAGGGCAGGGTGGGGGGAACCCCTGGATGACCTTAAAACATGGCCCCCTCCGTGCTGACCAACGATCGATGGTTGTTTGATGGCTAAACCAAATCATGCGGCTGCTAGATCCACTGGGTCAATACTTTTCCTTTCTTTTTTCGTGATATAAACTGCTACTATTGTTAACGACGGCTAGTCTTGAATATAGGATTCTGATTCAGAAACTGCACTTCTGGAATGAAACTGCAGTTCCAGTATACAAGAACTACACTTGAAAACTGTAGTTTTAACATAAACTGCACGTATGTTCTAATGGAACTGCAGTTACAGCCTATAAGACGTTTTCCACACAAACTGCAGTTGTGTAGTGAATTACAGTTACAATGTACGAGAACTGCAGCTGATTACTGCACTCTGACTCAGAATGTTCCAGTCTACGAGAAATGCACTTTAAAACTCAGTTCTGTAATGAAACGGTAGTTCCAGTCTACAAGAACAGTAGTTAAAAACTGCAGTTGATTACTGAAGCTGCAGTTGTGTAGTGGGACGGCAGTTAGTCTACACGAATTGGAGATGAAAATTGCAATTCGTCACACAAAAAATTCAAGTACTGCACTTGAAGACTGCAGTTTACATAAAAACTGCAGGTCTGTAATGGAACTGTAGTTTCCACACAAACTGCAATTGAAATCTATGAGAACTGCTGCTGAAAACTGCACTCTATATCACAGAAAGGCACTTTAAAACTGCAGTTTCCACAAAAACTGCACTTCTGTAAAGAAACTGTAGTTGAACCTACAAGAACATCAGTTAAAAACTCCAGTTGATCACAGAAACCGCAGTTGTGTAGTGGCACTGTAGTTAGTCTACAAGAACTACAATTGAAAAGGGCACTTTGTCACTGAAACTGCAGTTATGTCATAGAACTGCAGTTAAAATTCTTAAGTACTGCACTTGAAGACTGCAGTTTACACCAAAACCGCAGTTCCGTAATGGAATTGCAGTTCTAGTTTATAAGATCTTCAGTTGAAAACTGCAGTTTTCTACACAAATTTCATTTCCTCATAGAAACTGCAGTTCTCTCATAGAACTGCAGTCACACTTAAAAACAGTTCCATTACATAACTGCAGTTTTGTGTAAACTGCAGTTATGTAATGGAACTGCAGTTCCAGTCTATAAGAACTTCAGATGAAAACTGCAGTTTTTCACACAAACTGCTGTTGTGTAGTGGAAATGTAGTTCCAATCTACAAGAATTGCAGTTGAAAATTAAGACTGTGCCGATTGTGCAGTGGAACTGCAGTCACAGTCTACAATAACTGCAGTTGAAAACTGCTCTTTGTCACTGAAACTGCAGTTCCATAAGAGAACTGCAGTTAAAAGAGTAAAAACTCCAGTAAAGTGCAGTTTTCATGGGAAAAACTGCGGTATTTTTTTGTAAGGGAAGTGGAAGGTTCCGGCTCGAAGAAAAAAATGAATTAAGCAAAAAAAGAAGCAAAAAAAATTGCCCCGTGGCAGAGGTCTTTACTGAAGACCACCCAAGGTTTAATCGACTTTAATAAACCTTTAAGGACTTAAATGGATTTAAATGGATTGGCTAGAGTAATGAAAATTCCAAAATTCAGAGGTACTTTTAGTAAAGACACACTTCCCTTAAAACTTAGGTCTACTGGTGAAAACGGAATCGTAAACTTGGAAGATTTCCACGATGGAGACTGAAGTCACTCGGTAGCGTATTCCACCGTTTCGGTAGAACCTTGTTATTTCGATAGTTTTGGCCACATGGGTCCTCCCCGATCTGTGGTAAAATACTTGGGACAGGGAATTAAATACAATTACGAGCGCGTACAAAACTTTGACCAAATTTGGTGCGGCCACTTTTGCTTATTTTATGTAAGCACCTTCTCTAAGGCACGTAATTACGAAGCTGTTTTAGATAGGATGAGACGAGTCATCTAATGAAAAGTTACGTGCAAATCTAACTGGAAATAAACGTCTTCTGGGTGAAACTCTTCAAATGCCTCTACCGCGATGGGCAAATTTTTTTCTATTACGTGAGGATTTTCGAAAACGGTAGCTGTCGAATGTTCGTCCTTTACTTTCATAATGTAAAGGGCTCTCGTACCTATTTTACATTTAGCAATTAGTGCAACGCTCGGATCGCTGCAGTAGAAAATTGCTTTATGAATTAAACCTGAACGCGTACACACGAAGCTCGAGAGAGGTCCGGAATTAACGAACCAATCGCTCGCTTTTTCCAAAGGGCTTTTCATGCTGAAACTGATCAGCATGAAACTGTTTTCATGCACAAATTTCTTCGTAGCCGTGTCACTCGACAAAGTTGGTTCGTTTAGGTTTTTAATCTGTTTGTTCGCGGCATTAAATGCTCTTTCTGTGCGTCTTGTAACAAGCAAATGTTGCCGATGAATACTTTAGTAACAGCATCATTCGCCAAAGTAGGATCGCTTTAATTTCTAATCTGCTTGTGCGTTGAAGTACACTTTTTGATCGTCCTGTAATAAGCAATTTCTGTCAACGTATACTTTCAGCGCTGCATCAGCAGCGTGCCTGGTGAAAGCAATGTCCTTAATTTGCTTCTTCTTGGCGTAAAAATTCCCGTCAGCTTCTTCTAAGTATAAAGCATTTTGTTTGATGCTAGAAACGGCGGAAGCCAACTCATCGCTAAGAAGAGTAATGGCAGGAGGCAAGTCGGTTTTAAGTTTCTGAATTACCGTTGCCAGGGTAACAATCCGAGAATAATTCACCGCGTCTTCAGAGTTTATTGCTGCTCCAGCTTTAGTTAAACACTTATTTTGCATGTCGTAGTTGTTTTCGGGCGTTAAAACGTATCCTAGTCCCGGCTGTCCTCTCGGACCATCTCCCATCATTTCACCCTCCCTCGTCCTTTTCAATGCTTGTCCAAACTTATTGACTGACATCCTTTTTTTAAATACGAGAAATTTTGTAAAATGCACCGATGAGGCTTATTTTAAAAAATTTTCATATATAATAAAAGGAAGAACCTCAAAATAAATAATTAACCTCAAAATGTCTCAACCATCCTGGCATACGAATCTTTCCAATCGCTTGCAAAAAAACTTGCTGAAAGTTAAGAACGACAAAGGCACAAAGATTAACAACGGTGTAAGGTTTTCCTTGTCTCCTTCCATTCATTTTCAAGATTTAAAGGGTCCCCGGAACTCCCATTTCGGACGAAAAATCGAAATATAAAGGCTGGATTTCACCCAGCAACCCGGAAACTCAAAAACTGTTGAAAAATCTAAAACGGTACACCTGTAAAAAACTAGAAATCGAGTTTGATGAGCAAACACCATGTCCTTGACTACGTTCAAGTATCCCAATTCTATGCACTCGGTTTACCCCTGTTACCCCTCTTGCGAAAAGGTAAACGAAGGACACAAACCTTAGAACTTGGGTGTACGAGAACATTCACAAAACTAGAGGGAAACTTAACAAAAATGTTATGGACAAACCCTGGTGTAACTTTCCATCTTACAACGCTTTAAACTTGACGGAAGTCACCGGGAAAATTACCGCAGTGTATGTCACTGATGATTCTCCCAGCAACGTGTAATTATGGTACAACGTAGACTATGGAGTAGCTCATTCAGATGTTTCCAACCACTAATTTACGGATGAAGACTTTATGGGTTTGGTATCTCTGTAAACATTAAAAAAATTTGTAAATAAAAAAGCTATGGAAATTGAAAACTTATGACTTTTCGTACCTAAGAAAGAGCCTAAAAATCATCTATTTTTACCTTCGAATATCAGATGTCTAATCATAGGACCCGCAAATTGCGGAAAAACTAACTTTCTGTTTAATTTCATCTGTAACGAAAGATGGCTCGACTACGACCGGTTATTTATTTACAGTAAAACTTTGTCAGTCAAAGTGCAAAGCTTTGCAGTCTATGTTTGGTGAAATTTAGGAAAAAATAGGACGGAATGTCGCTTTTTTTCACGATTCTCAAATTGATTTAATTCCACCCAAAGAACTGGACCCAAATTATCGAAACCCGATTGTTTTTGATGGTTGCCTTTTGGACAAGCCAAAAAACATTGAACGTTACTTCGCTGAAGGGCGTCATTCAAACCCCGATGTTTTTTATTGCAGTCAGTCCTACACGATATAGCGGTGCTCACAGTTCCTTGTGGTGCCTACTGTTCTGCACCGACATCTGGTGTGGTCTCGGGAAAGTTAGAAGTACTTCGGGTGGCCGTTTTTACTTTTGCGGAGTTTAAACAAGCATGGCGGTCACTACTGCACGGTTAGGAACAGAGCGTCTATGTCCTATCTGAAGTTTTAGTACTATCTAATCGTTTTTGGTTCACTGCCACCAGGTGGGTGGTTTAATTGCTAACCTTAAGCTTTAAATAAAAAGAGTTGTTTTTAGTCAAAACACTAGCAAATTAAATCTCTCTAGAAGCAACTGAGTTTAAAACTCTTCGTTTTAATAAACAGGGGAAAGAAACACTTTACAGGGCAGCTAGTCTCTACAAAATAGCTTTCAGTGAAAGCACAAGAAAAATTAATTTACATGAATAAATTATCGGCAAAGAATTTCAAAATAAAATTCACACTTACAATTTCGAATAGAAAATGTTCTTTGGTGTAAACACCTCTAAGTTAGAAAAAGAACCTTACAATTTCAAGCTTAGTCTAAGATTATGTTTCAGGGCATCTTCCACAAGATCAAATCTACCTATTCACATTGAGTCAAGCTAGCAATAATCAGGGCCCTACCATCGAAGTCTGTGCTTCTGTAATTATGCTACAGGACCTTGGTGATCTCAAAAAGGTTTGTTCACATTTTGTGAGACAAACAAGAAAAAAAACCGGTTTTTAGAAAGGGGACCCTTAAACCCTTAATTATGGGAGGGGAGACCAGAAAATGCCGATGGTTTTAACTACCCATAATCACGAAACTCAAATCAAATGTTAAGTTTAAATCTTTAAGTTATAATTTAGAATAAAGTTCGAAAAAATAAACTAAAGCTAAAACTAGTTTTCTAAACTACTACCTTGCCCGACATGGCAACACTTGGACTGGGGACATCTCTGCTCCGACCGCTGTAGTAACGTCTGACTTGGAGTTGAGCCAATGCTGCTGATGCAGTTTCCCAGGTCTGTTTACCTGCTGCCTGCCTGCAGGTAGGAGGGAAACCGCCGGCCTGTAGGAGAGCGACGGAGGGGGGTGCGGGGTAGAGGGATCGCCTTGGAGGAGGGGAATCTGACTCTGGCCGGCCAGGCTGTCACTACCGGAAGTTAGCATGGCAGCGCGGACGGGCAGGGTAGCCTTGGACTCTGAGTGGAGGGGAAAGTAAATACTGTCTTCTGATTGGACGGGAATTGAAGGAGCTTGGATGGCAAAGGGAATTGCCGACTTTGAGTGTTTTAGAGGCCTTAGCTTGAGAAGTGCATTGAGTTAAACTCATAACAACGTGTAAATAGGCCTATATATTTTTTTTATGAAACTCCAATGCAATCCATTCCCCCCCCCCCCCCCGGGGCGGCCCACGAAGTGTTTTGCTCAATTCTTTAAATCAACGTGATTTTTTTTTAATAGTAGGAACGTTACTATGGTCGGAGCCCTGAAAAAAAATACAAGATAAACACTTTGGAAAAATTTGTCCGGTAAAATTCGAAGGAAAGTGTTGCCGCGTTCAGTAGTGTTCAGAGACCTAGTTTTTGCTAAACTGTTGCCCAATTAAATTAAATACAAGGTTAAATATACTAGCTTATTCCCTGAATGCTATAACGCATGAATATAGGTGAAACATTATTGCAGTCGCTAATAATAAAAATTACAGTCGAAGTTTTCATAAATAACTTGGCCTTCGTCAAAATAAAAACATCAAGTGTTGGGTTTTCAAATGCATGTATGTGAGGATAAATCCTCCTAAACAACACTAAGCTGGTTGGCTTTATGCCTGCAAAAGAAATAAAGTAATTACAAGTTTATTTACAAGTTGTTGAAAATGGCGATTGAAGCTTTGCGTGCGGCGCCGGTCATTTTGGTGACTTTTTCAAAATGATGTAGAATATTATTGGAGTAGAAATTTAAAGTTCTGTTTGCGCAGAAGTCTTGGGAAAGGGTAGGTCTATTAAGGGCTGCAAATTTCAAACGTTTTGGTCCATTTTTCTTGAAGATATGGTGTTTTGAAGACAGAGGTCTGGATAGGCCTAATGAGCGCTAGCAAGCGCTAATGAAAAAAAAGGTTCGATGCGAAAACGATAAACCCTCAGGTTTTTGATCTTTTGAGCAGAGGTCTCCTCTCAAATCTATTGGTGAAGACTAGCTTCTTTACCGGCCCCCCGGCGGGAGATTTCATTTAGGGCTCCTTTTGAACCCGAAATGAAAGCCTAAAACAGAAAGCTAGTGCACACAGGTATGCAAAACACTCAGCTGCCAAGCCACTGTAATCTAAAGTTGCAAAAATTACCTAAATTTGAGCAATCGGCAAACTAAATCGAGAAATACGACTCCTATTTAGCTTGTCATCTTCCCTTAATACAAAGGTGAAGTCTAAAAGGTTTGGGATACTTATTCGTTTTTGCGGTAAAGTTAACTTGAGTAAATCTCGATGGAACGGATGATTTTTTTTCAGTTTTCGTTCATTATCACTTACTTCTTTTTAACGCAGTACCAAAAGTGTTCCAGTTACTCCAAACTAGCAAATTTTCGAATGCTTATACTGGCATTCTTCCTCAGGCTTGGGCAATGAGGCGCACACGCACCAACTGTCCTACTTCCACACCGAACGCGACGATTCCAATTTCCCCCCCCCCCCCAACTCTCCTCTTCATCGATGTATCAACTTTCCAGGTTGCTGCTGTCAAGCTCCGCATGTGTCGCTGTTGTAACAGGGAGAAACTTCTTCCACCTCATCTCCAGTTTTTCACGCAGTTCGGGGGTCACAATTTTATTAATCTGCTTAAATGCAGGGTCTTGGACATTCATAAGTGCCAATGTTTTGTCTTGGCAGTGTTGGATAGCAATTGCCTCCAAGGCACGGAGGTGTGCCTCTTTGTAGGA